>BMAO01030170.1:0-15139 GCA_019973975.1 Trichonephila clavata
TGAGATGGATCATGCTAGATGACAAATGGTAAGACGAACACAGTTCGATTGAGCAATGTTCAAAAGTCTTGACGAAGGGTTCAGGAGAGATCAGTAACAAAACCAGTTGAAACGAAGGTCAAAAAATCGTGAAAGGGGGCCGGTGAGCCACACAAGTACAAGGAAAACCGTGTGCACAACATGACATGAAAAGACAAAACAAAAAGACACAACAAAAAAAAAACAAAAGACGTACCTGATATGCACCAGACCGCGAACCGGAACAGGTTGAAGAAATGAGCCTCTGAAAAACACCCCCCACCCAAGAGCACCTGAAAGAAATTCCTGAAAGAAACGGAAAACCAGGGCTTCCCGAGCGACAGTGAAAATTGGGGGCGAAAGGAAAGGTGTAGCACCAATTTGGGCTACAGTCATGCAAGAGGAACAATTTCAAAAAACAAGTTTACAAAATAAACATAACGAGGGAACATCAGCTCGCGGACCAGTGCAACCAGCGTACTGAAACAATTTAAACACAATCACAGATTGCACGGGCAATTGGGGCCCTGCATGTACCCACTGTGGACAACCAAAAGAGAGGGAAAAACCCCGTGAGTTAAGACTGTAGAAGGAAAAGAAATCATTAACCGCAGGTTGAACAAAAAAAACAGGGAAAGAGGGCGCCACCAGTGGTGGGCAAAACTGAAATAATGGATGGCAAGGGGGCGATTAATGAAGTCAAGACACCAAGAACAACCCCCCAGGACCAACCATTCACGAGAAATTGAAGATTTTAAGAATTTAAAAATGGGGGTGTACAGGTGTGCCAAGCGTAACATGGGAAACCCACGGGAGACCCCCCAGCCCAAACCATTTGAGCCAGCTTGGTGAAATTTGGACACCAGCAAGAGGGTTGGAGGGCGACCCCAACCACTGAGTTTGGGGGGTCCGCCATGAAAAGTTCCCAAGCTGTGGGCGTTTAAAAAAGTTGAGAAAATTTTAAAACGCGGAAAAGAAGGTGAGTGGGGGGGTGTGGAGACTCGAGACGTCAAAAGGAAATGACAAACCAAATAAACTGAAGCAAGTCCCAAGTCTGGGGTGCTAGGGGGGGCGGAGTTACAGAAGGTCGAGAAACCGAAACTAACTCCCCCACGCCCCCCCGACCCCCACCCCCGGAGAGGAAGTGCCAGGGGGGAGACCTTGGTCCGGGGAACAGACTGACCAAAAATGATGACCAAGGGTCAAAACCCCGAGGAGTTACAACAATTTGAAAAAGTTTAAAAAATTTTAAATTGAGAAATGGGGGGGAAGGAGTGGGGCAATGGCGACCACTCTTGGCCAGAGGCAAGCCCCCATCGATGTCCGTCGAACCCCCCCGGTTGCAAGAACCAAGGTGGAGGGGGGGCGGAGAAATGAGCGGAAAACCCCTTTTGGGGGAGGGGGGAGGAGCGCCAAAGTAACGACGTCATGCAAAAAAGTAGATGTTAGAACAACCACAACCTCCGCGACGAAGCTCTGACGTCATTTTGCGGAATTCGCAAAAACACAAAGTTCCCCATAGGATTAACATGGGGAAAATTGGGGCGCCAACAGGACCCCCCTCAGGCCACGGCCCCCCACATGTGATACCTTATTGGAAAGGTCTCGAGGGGGGCAACAAACTGTGAAAACAAGAATGTTGTAGCACCAAACCCCGGGGCGCAGGAGCAATTTGAAAAAAATTTTAAAAATTGTTAAATGAGGGGGAAGGAAAGGTCCGACCCCCCCCCCAAAATAACACAAAAGGAGGCTCACAGGTGGCCCAACAAAACCCAACCGGTTAGAGCAACCAAAGTGGAAGGGGGGCCGAGAAATAAACGGATACAGAACTACACTAACTACACTACTATAAGAACAGAGTTCTGTACGTAATAATCATCAGCACATCGGTATAACCATAGAGATTAACCAAAACGGGCAATGACAGTTACGAATTTACTAATGTCGCATCAAAGTCAAAGTTTCCAATCAACAGTGAGAGGAGCATTCAACTAAGTAACTTAAACAGTGTAACAATGGCATTGGAGGCACACAAAGCACAAGTATGTGGGAAAGACAGTTTCACTTTAAGCTGAACACACAGAGAATACAGATAATGTACAATAAATGGTGATTATGGCGGAATATACATGGTGATAAGAACTACTATTTACAAGTCCACGTTGGTGGTTTCCCCCACACATGGGGGGGTATTCTGTGATGATTCACAGTTGTTTGGAGTGAGAGCGAGCTGAGAGGGCTGACTGGTTGCAAGTTGTTCCACGTCCCGACACACTTCACTACCTTGAGATAGGTTTTGTTCGGCAAGGGGTTGGGAAGCGGTGTTGGGTGTGGAGTCTTGCGTGTTTGTGATTTCCAGGCGCCGAACTTCTTCGCTAGCAACGGGGTTGGGGTGGATCACAGGTGCACCGGTGGAGTATTGTTGAGTTCCTGTCAAATGTTGGACATATATGTCCCTACTCCACCTGATGCAGTCGGACACACACAATTTGCGAAGCGTGTTCAGGTAGGACTTGGTCGCAACCAGCTTCAGGAACGCATCGTTCTCAGGATCCCAAGCTCCAAGAGAACCGACTACAATTGGGATTATACAAACCCTTGTAGCTCCTAATGATGCGAAGTGGTCGAGGAGACCGGAGTACTTCTCGATTTTCCTCTGCCTTGCATCATAGAAGGCGGTCCTTTTATTCTCGAATGGGATCGTGACATCTATGATGTAGGTCGTACCATCCACTAGCGCGACCAAGTCAGGGCGAAGCTTGTTTGGGCCCATCGCCTGGTTCTCGTGAAGAATGGTGCCTTTGAAGGCAACAGCAGTCTTCACTCTTGAGACGATTGCGTTGTGCCGAAGCTGCCAAGCAGCCGAGTATGATGGGCAATGGTTGACAACGTGGGGCAATGTCTCATCCCACTTGCCACATTTTCTACAAAGTCGCTGCTGTCGAGGTGTCCAGTGCTTGTATCCGTTGAGGGGAACGAGTCCAAGACGAGCTTTGTGGACAAACCTCCAGTCAGCGAACCTTGTGAACATTCCATTTGGGATGAAGTGGGAGCTGGCTGTGGACATAGCCACGCAGTCCATCACTTTTCCCTGAGAGGGGTGGCTGAGAAGTTGGGTAGATTGATCCACCTGGAATCTCTCATGGAACGCCTTCATGACTGCTCGGCGCTTGGTTGTCGTAATCGTCTCGTCACCGAAGGAGATAGTCGGGAGTCCGTCAACGAAGGACCACGTGACTTCCTGTCTGTGGGAGGCTTTTCGCGCGAGGGTCCAAGTGTTGGACAGCTGGTTTGTGGTCTCGGCGAACCTACCCTCCATGGAACCACTCAGGAAGCTCCCCAAATCTCCATCTGTCGGAGGACGACCTAGCCTGTGTCTCGCGGTACGTGTGAGCTGGCCTAGTGCATGGATCGACACCTCTTCATCCTTAGAAGTAAGGAGTTTGAAGGCGGAGTCAATCAGGTAGAAATCAGAGTCCTCGGCAGCCGAGGGAACACCGCAGCTACCAAGTTTCCTGTTACCATGCAGATAGCCGAGAGCCGCATTCTGTGGTAAAGACAGAATGCCTTTTATTTCCTTCCTTGCCGCGGAATCGACCTCACTCCAGCACTCTTTGCCAAGTTGGGCTGTTCGCATTGCAAAAGACAGTGTCGGATAGAAAAATGTCTTCAACGCGTCCAGCTTCTGCCAAGGCGAAAGGTGCGAGCAGGAGATTTTCTCCAAGATCTTCAGGGCATCGTTTGGAGTTTGAAACGACTGCTGCACAAAGAAGCCTACCGGCTTACCCAGGTATTTGTACATTTCTCCGTCTGAGAGTATCGGGAGCTCGATCCCGTTCATCGTGAAACGAGAGGGGAGAGTCTGCACCGGGGCTTTCCCAGACAGGTGGAGTGTTGCACATTTCCCTGGGTTCGGTAGCAGGCATAAGTTGTGCAGTTCCTGCTCGGTGGTCCGGATCATGTCCTGAAGCTCTTCGGCCGAGTTGGCCAGCAGGACAAGATCGTCCGCAAAGGCAAGGATGGCTCTGTGCTCACGATCTTCTTGTACCGACCACAGGACTCTGTCGATAGCAAGGTTGAATAAAATGCCGCTAAGTGGGCAACCCTGCTTGACCCCGCTTTTCAGCGAAATGGGGTCTGTTGGTCCTTCCTCCGTTAGCACTTGAGTCGTAGAGTCCTCGTAGATGTTGTCGACCAGCGTTATAAAGTCCTGGTCGACTCCGTTTCGCATCAAGGCCTCAACAATAACTTGCCTAGGTACCGACCCGAAGGCGTTGGACAGGTCGAGCCAAGCCAGAAATTTGTCACTGTTGAGCCTTCTCGCAGACTCTATGTGCTGGGAAACTAAAAAGTTGTGCTCCAGCACTCCGTCGAATGGTGTAAAGCCCTTTTGTGCTGGGGATAAGATCTCATGTATCCCACACCATTCACTGAGCCTCTTGGCCAGGCACTTCGTGAACAGTTTGTAAACTGTGTCAGAAAGTGCAATAGGCCGCCAATTTTCGAGCCTGCCAGTATCACCCTTCTTGTGAATCAAGACCGTGCTTGACTTCTTCCAACTGTTTGGTATGTCGGAAAGTTTCAAGCAGGCGTTGAACATCTTTGTCAAGATTTTGCAGTTGGGGTCAACTTCGCGCCAGTGTCGGTAGCTTATCATGTCCGGTCCAGGGGAAGAGTTCTCCGCGGATTGTAGACACGATACTACAAAGGCTTGCGAGAAGCCCTCCACAACTGCAGGTCTCACTGGGGGCTCGGGCAGGGGGGCTTCAGCTGGAGTGCTGGTAGTTTCCCATATCTCCTTGAAATAGGAGTGTACTTCCTCCTTGGGGAGTGTGCACCTGGTTCCCGATGGTTGGGTGATTGCTCTAATACATTTTCGCCTATTCCATCGGTAGGCTCTCTGTAGCTTCTGGGGGTCTTGGGTGTCGAGCCCTTTCCTGGCAGAGCTGGCACCTTGCGCCACCGGCCTTTGCAGGTGAAAGTGATCTTGCACGGCTTGGGTGACACCCCCGACGATAGCTTCGAGGTGCATCTTCCTGTCCCCAAGGTCTTCGATGTCAAGTAGGGTGTCGAGGGGTTCTTCGAACGACACAAGGACCAAGGACTCCTTGATGTCGATTCTCTCCCTCCGAGCACAACCGATCTCCTCACCCTGCTCGATGCTGGTTTGATCCTCGAGCGCTGGGGCTGCTAATGGCGTATCGCCTGGCTGTCCAGTGACCAGTGGGCCAAGTTTCTTGCGCCTTTTCAGCTGTCGCTTCCTTGGCCCGTCTGGGACCTTGAGCTGAACAACCTTTCCTTGCAGCTCTTTTCGCCTGTGGGCCTTTCCATGGTTTAGGAGACCATTCTTTGTCGTGGCGACAAAGTCGCAGTCAGTGCACGGCCAGCCTTTGTCCTGCGTCACCTCGTGCATAAGTCCCCTCTCTCTGAGGCATGGGTGGGAAGCGGGCTTGTCTCGTATCCTCAAGCGGCAAATCGAGCACCAGAATTCCACTAGGTTATGCGGAATCTTATGCATGGCCGTGAGATGTCGTTTCAGAGAGGTGTTAGTAGTGTACCACTGCGTCGTACGGAACGTGTGGCTACACTTACTCTTTGGGCACGCAAGCTCCCTTGGGATAGGAAAGGTATACCTAATGGTATTCCCAACCAATTCTACCCCAGGTACGACTTCCCTATCATCGCTGAGCTGGTAAACCACCTCGGCAGGGTCGTAGCTGGTTGTCGGGGAGACTGGTGTGGGTTCCGTGTCGTTCCTCTTGTGAATGGGGACCCCGTGGACTTGTAGCATGTGATAAGTCATCCCCTTCCGTGTGCGGGTTCTAGTTCCGCACTGCACACACGTTGTGACATCGCTGTTGTCTTCAGCGTGTGTGGGGGAGCTCACAGCGTTCGGGTCTGTTGCCTGAAGGGCAGTAGAGACAGATGGCCCAGACTGGGTAAAAACCCGTGTCCTTTGTATGTCCTTCGACGGTTTTGCCCGAAACTCACGTGTCCTTTGGCCAGGGAGATCTTTCTTGTGCCAACGCAAGTGGTTTGCCAGGCCCGCGCTGGAGGAGAATGACCTCTCGCAGAACCTGCAATTGTGACCAGGCGTCGGCTTTTCCTTGGTCACCCGTACTGTGGACGGTCCGTGTGTGACTGACGCGTCCGTGATGTTGGCTTTTTCTATTTTCACCACCTTGGTGTGTGTTATCCTGGTGGATGGGACCGACCGGCTCACATTGTGTCTCCTAGCAATGTGGCCAGCCAGAGTGATGGATTCAGGCAAGTAAATCCCGCACTCTGTGCACCATCGGCATTCCTTGCTCTCATTTTGTGATTTACTACTCGGTCCCATGTTCTTAGTTGAAGAGGAGAAGTGGAAGCCCTTATCATGCTCTGATTTGGCTTCATGTGAAAGGAAGGTGATGCGGCACTTACTGCAGCGTGGCGTGTCGCCGGGTGCCTTCACCTCTTTCTCTTCCCTCTTCTGGGACCGCCTGTTCTTTAGAGCATTCCTCCGCCTGCGCGGTCTTTTTGCGACAGGCGTGTCGGTGATGAGCTGTTGCTCCTCACTGCCCGAGTTCTTTGGGCTGACCTGGGGAATGCTTTGGACCACCTCGTCCAATACTCTCTCTTCCTCCATGTGGGCCTCCAGAGCTGCTCGAGAATAGAACCCCCGTTCACAGTTGCTGCATCGATGCAGGTTATGTTTAATCTTTGCAGCGTACGTAGGTCTGCTGAACGGGGATACTCGAGGAGGACCCGTCATGGGGGTCTCGAACAGGTTGCCGATCTCTGACAATGCGGCATGTTCCTCAGTTGGGGCTGCGCCAGGTCCTTGCGGAGGGGATACCTCCAACTCCGTGTAGTCCTGGGAGCCAAGCAGCTGTTGTAGAATGTCCGTGTCGCATTGCGTTTCGGCATCTTTCGTGGGAGAGCGGATTAGAGGTGGTGTACAGGTGCCCACTTCAACAAACGTTGTGTTCGCTGTGGGCGTAGCATTTAGTGGCCTGTCGGGCAAGATGGCCTCCACGGGACTTTCCACGACGCCAGCAGCTTCGGTCCTCTTGCACTGTCCGTCGAAGACTGGGGTCGCGTTAGTCGCGTGGCAGAGTGGGGAAAATGCCTCTGTCCAGTGGGCAGGCTCAGCAAATGGGAACTCGAGGAGCCTGTTACTCTCAACCGGGGTCGATTGTGACCTACCCAGGGAGTTCGCTGGCTCCTTTGATTCCGTGGCTGAGTCCTGATCCAGTGTTGGATCCATATAGCCCTTGGCCATCTCACTGTCTATGCAGTATAGGGCCTGCTTTCGCCGAGCACTTGCTGGGTGCTGTGCTGTGTGCACTCTCAGCTCGCTCAATTGCTTGGTGCTGAAGGAGCAAAGCGCGCATCTCCTTTTGGCAGTTGCCTCATGTAGCCCAGCCACAACTGTTCTGGTTCGCAGGGCAACAGGGGAAGGAGAAGTCTGCTGAAGTTCACTCATAATTGTAAGTTGTGTGTTGAAAACAGACACACGTTTAAAGTTACTAGAGTCAGAGTAGTGACAATTGTACTCAGGTACAGACGGTATGACACTAAAAGGGTGTGATAAAACACTTCTCAGAGATAATGGCCCGGGAGTCTCGCATGAACACACAAGTCGCATTCGGCTGCCCAACACATAATACAAACAGTGGGCAGCCAAAAACATGTAAAAAAAAAAGGCATAATAATTAAAAGTTGTCTACATACATGCACTCTGCTCACTAAGTATGCGCTGCTGGTGCCAAATTTGTTCCCCTCCATGAACTCTACGCAGCAACCTACCCCCCACCCAACAGGAACCTGAAACAAATGCCTGTAAGAGAAGGAAGACCAGGATTCCCATTGGATTTAAGCTAGAGGACAATGCAAAGGGGATAGGAAAGTTGTGTAGCACCTGTTTGGGCCACGAGTTAATACGTGAGGGAAGAACATAACAATAATATAAGAAATAGGCAAGCAGCAGCACGGAATATGAAATCATATCATACACAAATACAGTGACAGGGGCAGAGTGCACCCTCTCCTACGCAGCTGTGCTCGATCACATCAGTATTAATTAGAATAGCGTGGCGGCCCAACGCGTAGCTCATTTTAGAATTTATGAGCATCTGGTATGCACAGAATTAGGTTCCGGCATGAGAAAATAACAAAGTTAGTGGTGGTGTGCACGTAGTCCGGAACTAGGGGGATCGAGCGAGCCGAGTCCTACTGGTCTGCGAGGCTCGTGGGTCGAACTATTGGCATGCAAACCCCGGCCCGAGGGAGGGATATGCATCACACATGTGTGTGTGCTGATAATTTAGTGCATAAGCCCTCCCCCTCTCTGGAAACATGTCTATCATGCAGGAGGGGGTCTGTACCAACAGAACGACACCAAAGATGACAGCAATCAACCCCATAGGACCAGAGATACGGCCGTTGCAAAACTATGGCTATTGAATTAAGCAATATTCTGATATCAGATATGAATTATTAATTACTATTGAAATCATTAAATTCTAATTATTGGGGGAACTAATGGAGCTATGGACTTGAAATTTACATGGCACATAGCCCGAGACCAGGGGGATCGAGCGAGCCAGGTCACGTAGGTTCGTGAGGCTCGTGGGTCGAGCTACTGGCAAGATATCGAACCACTGGGGAGAACTGCACCAATCTCTCTGGAAGGTTGTGGCCACGCCTTTATGCCCGGTGTGGGCAACCAATAAGGTGCCTTCCTCTCGGGTCGGCCCTTTATCGGGAGGCAGAAGATGTTAAATTGGCCCTTTTGTTGAATTTTCACCACCAACCAGATATTTTAGTGTCGAAGCCCTCCCCCTCTCTAGCAAAGTGCATAGCACGATAGAGGTGGTCCGTACCAGTCGAACGACACCAAAGATGACAGCGATCCGAGCCATAGTCTCGGAGATATGGCAGGATCAAAAACAGGGCTATTGAGTTAAGCATTTTTCTGATATCAGATATGAATTAATACTAGATATGAATTGAATTAAAAACGTTATAGCCAAGGAACTAATCACCGTATTGGGTTGAAATTTAATGTGCGCATAGCCTAGGACTGAGGGGATCGAACGAGCTCACGCACATGGGTCTGCGAGGCTCGTGGGTCGAACTATTGGCATAATATCGGACCATGGGCTAGGAATGCACCAATTTCTCTAGGAGATGCATGGCCACGCCTTTAAGCCCAGTGTGGGCGACCAATCGGGTGTCTCCCATTCGGGACGACCCCAAATCGGGAGGCAGTAGGGTGTTAAACTGGCCATGTCTTTGATTTTTAGGCTCGACTAGATATTTTAGTGCATAAGCCCTCCCCCTCTCTAGCAAATAGGTGAGCGTGAGAGGGTGGGTCCGTACCATCAGAACGACACCAAAGATGGCAGCGATCCGCGCCTTAGGACCAGAGCTATGGCAGGATCAAAAACAAGGCTATTGATTTAGACACCACTCTGATATCAAATATGAATTATTGATGAATATTAATTGAATTAAAAACACTGCTGAAGGAAAGTTTACAGCGAGAATAACTTGAAATTTACAGTGCACATACCCTAGGACATGGGGGATCGAACGAGCTATGGCGCTTGGGCCTGTGGGGCTCGTGGGTCGAGCTATTGGCATAATATTGGACCAGGGGGGAAACGCACCAATTTCTCCAGTCGGACCGTGGCCACGCCTTTATGCCCAGTGTGGGCGACCAATCGGGTGCCTCCCTTTCGGGTAGGCCCTGAATCGGAAGGCAGCGAGATGTTAAAGTGGCCCTTTTATTGAATATCAGTACCAACCAGATATTTTAGTGCTGAAGCCCTCCCCCTCTCTAGCAAAGTGCATGGCACGAGAGAGGCGGTCCTTGCCAGCAGAACGACACCAAAGATGGCAGCGATCCGCACCATAGAACCAGAGATATGGCAGGAGCAAAAACAGGGCTATTGCTTAAAGCAGTGCTTAGGTATTAAATATGTATCTATTATTTAATAATTTGAATTAAACCTGTTATAGCAGGGAGGCTATGGGAGATACAAGGCTAAGACTTGCTGGGCACATACTCTCAGACACGGGGGATCAGACGGGCCCAGGCAGATTGGCCTGTGTGGCTCGTGGGTCGAGCTATTGGCAGGATATCGGACCAAGGGAGGGAAATGCACCTATTTCTCTGGTTGGACCCATCGCCAGTTAGTCTGCATTTTTGATCCTCAGTAGCATCCAGACACGGATTCTCTGTCCTCGTCCGTGCCCCCTTTTCTTCGTTGATTCTACCCCGAGTAGGATTGTTGTTCCGCCGCGTGGTTAGGCTTAGCCGCCAAGCTTTCTTTTCGGCCCGCATTGAGTCAGCGGAATCTTTTTGCATCAGCGTGGATTTTCATCGTTGCAAGCCATCACCTTCTGAATTGTTTTTCGCTATTTAGCGTGTTTCAAGATGTAGTGCTATTTTTGCGCTATTCTTGATTTTTAACTCGCAGCCGCTTTTTCGTCTCTATTACCGTCAACTCAGACATGGAACTTGAAGAAGTATCTCCGTCTACACCATCACAGGTTAGTGCATTTTCTGTTGTTTCTTTAAGTGCATTTAATGTCCAAGAAGCTAATGTAAAAGTAGATTCCCTTAAGACATCAGACGAATGTTCTGATTTTTGTGCCGCGCTAGAGGATCTCCTCTTTCAATTCAACGCTAATAATAGCGCTCAGCTGGGGTTGGAAGAACTCCGTGCAATTAATTCCATTTCCTGGATCTGCATTAGATGCTCCAGGAAAACCGTTACCCTTCTTGCCTCCGAATTTAAGGAGCAAATTTAGCTCTCGGAGCAAAGAAAGAAGAAAGTAAACCCGTTGAGTCGACTCCAATTGAGTCCAAAAACGAGGTTGTCTCCCAGGTAGAGTCGTTGCCCCCCAGTTCGGGGAAAACTGCCGCCAAGCGCAGCTCTACTTCCCCTAAAAGAAAGGGGAATAAGAAAAAGGTAAAAACCAATGCTGAAAAGCATGAGGATTTAGTTAAACGAGCAATCCATTTCAGGCTCTTACCCCTGTGGAAAGCTCAGATATCGAGGTTGACGACTCCGAGGACGTTGTTGACGAGCCCACGAGTGTCATAGCGGACCATACGCCAACGGCACCTGTAGCGCAATTGGCCCCCACCAGTGTCAATACAAACCAGCCGGAGACATCCTCGTCCGATGTCGACCAGGCAGAAATTAAGCCAAAACGTGTTCCGCCAATAGTGATTGACGAACAATAAATACCCCGGGTCTATTAGCAGACCTCAGTGGACACATTGGCACAAAGCTCATGGGCAAAATAGTGGGGGGTAAACTGAAAGTTTTCCCTGAAAACTATTGACGCCCACAGGAAAATTCAAAACTTTGTTTCTGTGAAGAAACTCAAGTCCCACACTTATGAGCTCGCTGAAGAAAAGCAGCTCAAAACTGTCATTAGGGGTCTACCCTCGGACTTACGACACTATGAAATCATACAGGCTCTAGGAGAACTTAATATTGTTCCCGAGCACGTTACTGTGATGCGTAATCGCAGCAAAAATGTTAATATGCCTCTCTTTTTGGTGGTCTCAAAAAAGACCCCAGAGAACCAGAAAATTTTTAAAGTAACCAGCATTGGTTACTATAAAATTAAAGTAGAATCCCTAAATAAAAACTCTATGCCGGCCCAGTGTTACAGGTGCCAACTATTCTATCATCACTCACGATTCTGCAATCGTGAACCAAAATGTCTAAAATGCGGTCTTAACCACCTGACGAGAGACTGCAAAAAAAATACGGACTCCCCTGCAAAGTGCGCCAATTGCGATGGTTCCCATCCGGCAAACTACTCAGGGTGTCCAAAAAACCCGAAAAACCTAAAACCTAGCAAGCCCCCTGCAAAGAACGTATGGGATGAGAGAGCGAAGGTTTTAGAAAAACAAAAAATTAATAAAAATGAAAATGCTAATAAAAATGAGAAAAAGAATACCAGCGTCTCTCCCGCATCTTCGGACACCAAAATCCTGTTGGATCAAATGTCCGCTATGATGTCTCAATTCGGAACAATGTTCCAAATGGTCATGTCGACGCTAGGAAACAAAATTTAATTGTACCAACCCCAGTAATTCCGTTCTTCGCGTTCTGAGCTGGAACGCAAATAGTGTTATAACAAAGTTAGGAGAGCTTAAGGAGTTCGTTAGCGACGAGGACCCAGATATTATAGGTATTCAGGAAACCCACCTGGGTCCCGCTCACTCCATTAAAATCCCAAATTATACTTGTCACCGTAGTGACCGTACAACCCATCGCGGGGGTGGAACAGCCATCTTTGTTAAAAATTCACTCAAACACCATGTTGTTACAGTCAATACAAACACCTTCGAAAACACGACCATTAGGCTAGAGTTAGGCAACAACAATTGCATCACTATCTCCAGCATTTACAAGCCACCGCTAAAGCACATAAGCACAGCGGAGCTTGACGCTATCCTCATTACCGGTCACAAAGCTATCCTCTTTGGTGATTTCAATGCTCACCATCCGTGTTGGAACCCTGGGCAGGCCAACACTAGTGGAAATACATTGTACAACTGGGCTTGCGCCCACGCCCTTGACATCATCGCACCCACTGCTCCCACCCATTTCAGTTCCCGTGGCCGCAGTACTATTCTAGATATTGCTTTTGCTAATAACATTTCATTGCATAATATAACCTCTGTTAATGCTCTCAACAGTGACCATAACCCTGTTATAATTGATTTCACTCTAAATAACTCTATTCCTAAAATCCTTAATACTCTTAAAACTACTAATTGGATTAAATTCCAAGAAATTGTATTTAACACTCTACCTGGTAATCCTCTTATTATTCCTGATAATATTAATATTGATAACGCTATTAATAATTTCTCGGGCATAATTACAAGTGCGATAGCCGCATCCACTGTCACAAAAATTGTCAACACTCCTCACCTTAGACTTCCACACGACATCAGGGAGCTAATTAAAGTTAAAAATAGGTTTAGAAAACAATGGCAACTAACCAGAAATCCAATACTCAAGCGCGAGATGAACTCCCTGGTCAGACAAATTAAAATTCTCACCACTAATCATAGAAATAGGAATTGGCATAATTTGCTCATTAATTTAAATCCTGAGGACAATTCTCTCTACAATATTCAGCGGAAGCTCTCAAATAAATTGTTAAAATTCCGCCGCTATCTGGGCCCAATGGCATTATTTACTCGGACGATGAAAAAGCCGAGGAATTTAAAAACACTCTGGAAGTAACATTCCAAGAAAATGCCGAACCATACAACGACCAAGTCATTGAATTAGTTGAGTCAGAGGTCGAAGACTTCCTCACTAATTCCAACACAAGCATTCCACCCCTCACTAGCCCAGTGGAAATACAACAAATCATTAAAAACCTAAAGAATAAAAAGCTTCCGGCCCGGATAATATACCGAATTATGCCTTAAAATTACTCCCACTTAACGCTATCACTCATCTCACAAAAATCATTAACACTTGCTTAAAACATCACTACTTTCCAACACTGTGGAAATCTGCCAATGTGATTATGCTCCCTAAGCCCAATCAAAACCATAGTCTAGCTAAAAATTTTCGTCCAATAAGCCTCCTCTGTGCCACGGCGAAAATTTATGAAAAGATTTTATTAAATAGAATCAAAAACCACTGTAATGAATTTAACTGCATTCCAGCGGAGCAGTGCGGTTTTCGTATAAACACTCTACAGTTCATCAATTAATTCGAGTCACTAACTTCATTAATGAAGGTCTATACTTATAAACTCTACACAATTGGGGTCTTTCTTGATGTCAAAAGAGCTTTCGATAAGATGTGGCATGATGGGCTCATCTATAAAATGATTCGACTGAAATTCCCTGATTATTTAGTCAAAATTATTTACAGTTTTTTAAAGGACAGGTCGTTCAAAGTTAAAGTAAATCTTGACTTTTCGAACAAGGGCTTCCCAGATGCAGGTTCACCGCAGGGGTCCTGCCTCTCGCCCTACCTCTATAATATCTTCACACACGATTTCCCCATCACCCCAGCGTCAGCATTTGCTTATTTGCAGATGATGCTGCGGTCCTTTCTCAAGGAGCGAATCTCAATGTGACTCGTAACGCTTTACAACACTACCTACAAACGCTGGAATCTTGGCTTACTGACTGGAGGATAGCAATAAATGTTGACAAATCACAAGCCATCATTTTTAGAAAACACGGGCGCTCTAAAATTACTCGTACACTCTCTCTATTTGACGAAGAGATCGAATGGTTTAATGTGGTTCGTTATCTGGGCCTGTTTTTAGACAGTTCTTTAACGTACAGAAATCACATCAAACACATCAGTGATAAATTCTGGGCCAAAATCCATCTCAGCGTTGCGCTGGTTGGAAGGAGGTCCACTTTATCACTAAAGAATAAAGTTCTGCTCTATAAACAGATTCTTCGCCCAATTTTAACGTACGCAGCCCCTGTATGGGGAGCTGCGGCCCCCACCAATCTCAAAAAAGTTCAAATTATTCAAAATAAAGTTCTTAGAATGATTACAAATGCGCCCTGGTACGTTAGAAATAATGTTCTGCACCGCGATCTTAAAATTGAATCTATTGGGGATTATATTACTAAATTATCTAGAAATGTCTTCCTTACTATTCAAAATCATGAAAACCCTTTAATCAGAGCGCAAACGCTCTTCACAAATCCCAATAGTAAACATTATTACGCATATAAAACTACAAAGTGGCAAAATGTTCTTCAACCACCGTAGCCAGCTCACTTGCCCTCCCCTCTAGCGCAATAGCTTTTTTTATGCACTCTAGATCAATAGATTTGCACTGATTTTCTGTTTTGTATGCTTGTTTCTTTTTTTCAGCCTTTTGTCTCCATTTATTCGCGTTTTTTAGCTCCTGCCCGACAACCTCGCTCGTCCGCTACTTTGGCTCAAATGAGCCTTTCTACCTCAGTCGGTCTTAGGCCACGCCTCCGGCCTCCCTGATTGGTTCGCCCACGGCCCTTCGTCCATCCCCTTTTTGGGACTTGTTCACATCGCAGCTCAGTCATTTTTCTTTCACATTTCTACTGAGTAAAAGCGATCACTCGCTGTCGCTT
>BMAO01030171.1:0-58968 GCA_019973975.1 Trichonephila clavata
GAAATAACCAATAATGAAAACGGCCCCACTCACGTTCGAGCTCAGTAAATATAACGATAACAGCATTAGACGACATTTTCGTCGGCTCTGGTGGCTTAGAAGTTGCGTACCCTTTTCATAAGCCAAAGGTTGCGGGTTCGACCCAGGCTGGAGTCGATAGTTTTTCTGGATTCGAAAATCCTAGGTATGCATGGCATATGATTATGTGGAATGTAAAATATCTCTTGGGTATCAATTTGGCTCTGGTACTCTCTACAAAATTAAATCACGGCAATATTTAGCATCCAACGAGTGCTTGAATTTAAAAAAATAATCCAAGCTTCCAAATTTGGCAACGAAATCGTCCCTAGATGGTTCCGCCATGAAATGGCTCTCAAGTTTAGGGACTTGTCGTGTCTGCAATTGCGGAATAGAAACCAAAAAATTGTTTAGTGAGGGGTATGGTCCTTTCTTACAGATCTACACGCCTCTAAAAATGATTTTATTATTTATTATGGAAATTCTGGAATTTATGAATTTCCGTGGGAATTAATCCCACTTGTTCCGCAACTCTGTTTTCAGGCCTTGAATGGTTCTTGAAGGGAGGTTGCGAGTTCCAATTGCCCTTTTTGGAGAGTTCCCTGCTTGCTCTATAGGATTGAGGTCTAGGGATCTGACTGTCCAGTCCATCCGGCTAATATCCTCCTTTTCCAGAAATTCATCACTCAGAAACTATGGGGCTTTGCGTTGTCTTCTATTAAAATAAAACCAGGGCCAACTGCAGCCGTGAAAAGGTGAACATAGGACTCCAAGGCCTCATCCTTATACCTCACAGCAGTCGCAGTACCTCTTGCAAAACATAGAGGTGTGTGCGGTCATCCAATGTGATGCCTGTCCAGACCTTTAAGTCTCCGCTGCCGTGGTGGTCCATTTCTTTCACAATAGAGGGCAGGAAACGCGCGCGCACGCGGGTCTCCTTGATTTTCTCAATATGAAAGTATTTTGAGAATCACTGGTCGGGCTAAACCGGGACTCATCAAGATTGGTTACCCATTGAGCCTTGCTCCTATCACTAGGATCTCTGCACCATTTAAATGGACTCTCCTGTTCTCAAAATTAGAGGGGTACAAAAAAATAGGTATTATTAGAAACAGCCCTCTCCCATGAAGTATTCCGGAAACAGTCAACATTGAAAATCAGATTCATGTGGCCGTATACGTCACGAGAGAGCTGAGAAGTTCTAGCATCCCCGTTATACTCCGCCATAATAGCCAAATGGCGATCTGCTCTGGTCATCGTGGCTGTTAGATGACCTTGCCCAAGCTTTTTTCTAGACAGATGTGGTATCTTGAAACTGTTTCCATAAATTGAGCACGACGCTGGACGTTAAATTGAATTATCTACAAATCTGGATTTGAAACTGGTCTACTTCTGCCACTCACAATTCACTACCTCATTCCATCATCTGAACATTGGTAGTTGCTCATTTTTCCTGTTTCAATTTTAATTTAACTGATTGTTGCAAAAAAAAAAACATTCAGAAATTCAGGGAGGTGTATTGGGGAACGAAATGCTGGTTTTAGCAACCGTGTTTATAAATTCTGTTACTCGGACTATCTTTGTCCACGCACATATACTGTCACGTATTCGACACACAAGATATGCATCTATGTTTCGAAATAGTATTTCTGCATGCTCGAATCGTTTTATGAAATTCGAAAAAATATGCAAATCCTCCTAATTTTGAACACCAATGTACATATCTGATTACACATAAGTAATACTTCAATCTATAAGCAAAAGTAACTGTTTTTGTAATTTTAACTACAATTCAATTTGAATTTTTTTTTACAAACCCCGTGCACCACGCAATGTATAACACGGGGGCATACAACGCAGACAGAAGAAAGAATTACAACACAAACATCCATGCCTTCTCCGGGATTCGAACCCAGTCCCTACGGCACCGCAGTCAGCTTCACTGACCACTATACCGGATGGGCGGCATTTGAACTCTTTGAGAGACAGATTTTAGTGTTATAAAATATTATTAAAAAATCACACAATTGCATGTGATTGATACTTTGTATGCTAAATATAATTGAATATGTAAGAAGACAGACATAATCAGTTTTGTTCGAAGCCAAATATATATGCCTTTCTCTCAAGACCTAACGGACACAGTAGCCGAGAGGTCATTGTCCCGAACTCGTGATCTGTTTTGCCTCTACGAAATTTGGGTTCGAGCTCTGTGCCGACAAAAGAGCCTTCAAGTACAGGGGTTGACGCACGCTATACCTGTCGAGGCTAAAAGTCCTTTCTCAAGTGAGTGGATATTAACTTCACACACTCAATGTTCGACGAGGACACGAGGACTTTTGGTGACGGACTCGTAATTTTGAACCATGGTCAAGTGACGGGGACGACACCTGAGCTGGCACCCCCTCTCTTAACTACCACCCCACACCAACAGGAGGACGTCTGAAGTCCTTTCTCAAAGAGTGAAGTTTATAGAGTGAGTCTGAGCTTAAGTGATACCCTTTTCACACTTTACCAAGATTCAAAATTGTGAGGTCTGTTATGAATAGGTTTCCAAGTGCATTGTGGTCAAAGAATAAATTGAAACCTTTTTCTTTGTTCTTAATTTGTCCTTGTACTCTATACGCAAATTCCATTCGTTTTGCGTATTTTACGTCACTTCTGGCGTCATGCTCTTAATACTTACAGTAGTATATCCTTTTTACTGAATTGGTGTTTCATTGTATTCATCACAAAAGACCTTTTCTGCTGTAAAATGGCTGTACGCTGAAAAGTGACCTTGTTTCTTAAGTTTATACATTAATGTATGTATATACAATATTCTCCCCTTTTTATTTTTAATGATATAGATTTAAAAATATTACAAAGCTTGTATTGCATCACTAATGTGTGATAGACATTTTTTTATATCTTAAATTAATACTTCTTGGTTTCGTAAAGATCTAGATTGGATCTGAATTAGGGAATCGAGTTTAAGGCTACACAGTGCCCTTTTTAAAAAAAAATTTTTGGAGACATTAACAGTAATTCCTTTCATTTCCTCACTCATTCACTTTTAAAACCCAATTCCAATTTTATTATGGAATTTAAAAAATAGAATTTTGTTTATTAAAAAGAGCATACAGATCGTATTGGCGAGTTACTTATAACGCGTAAAAAGTGCACAGCTTTGTTACGGATAAATTTACGAAAAACTAAAATTTTTTAAATTTAAAATGTTTGAAATATTTTAAGCCGAAGTCAATATAAAAGTTTATGAATTATAAATATTAAAGAAGTGTATATTTGAAATTTTTTTTCCCCTTAAATCTATTGTTTGTTTTTGTTTGCAATCATTGAAGTAATTACGGATTCATGCAACGCGTTAGCTATATGAAATAAGTAGCACAATATCCTTGATCAAAGAAAGTAAATTAATTCGTTATCGGGCTGTTATCAGATTAAATATTCTTCATTGCAGTGTCTAGGAAGAATATGAAGTACGTAAATATAAAGTTATGCAGAAAAATGTTCAAAAAATGTAATATCATAAATGGAGTATAACTTGCTATTTTCCCTAATTCATTGTACCGTGATTTGCTCATTCTCAAAAGGCAGATTAATGTAAGAAATTGATTAATCACGTTTTTATCGTTCACATGCAAACTAAAAAAGAAAATATATGAATGCAAGTAGCAAAATAAGTATATACATATTTGTTCTTTCATTGCAACGTAATTCTATATCACTCATAACTTTGTCTTAAAGTATCCGACTACTTGCGCGACAACTTTAAAAAAAAAATGGAGATATGAGAGGAACTTTTTGTGGTTTACAGATTTCTTTAGTACATTTTAAGAAAATATGCTAAAAATAAGAGAAAAAGAAAGTATTATTATTAAAATGGAAGAAAATTGGTAAAAATTTACAAAAAAATATAAACGGGCCCATTTTGTACCAAAAGCTCATGAACAATTTTCAATTCTGATGTGTTGCTATATGTTATTCTTTTGATATGACCGTCAGGAGGAGATATTAATTTTTTCAAAAACTGGAGTACTTTATCTTTGTAATATGAAATTGCTTAAATAAACAGTGATTATATTAACATAAGCAACTGTAAATTTCGTAATATAACAGTGATTCATAAATCTGAAGGTTAAAACACTTAACTATTATACAGAAAATACACAAAAAATTTCAGTTAATTATTTTCAGAACTTATTTAGCAATCTCCATTTGAGCATTTAAAAAAAACACATTTCGAATAAAACTCGTTTTAAAGTATGACATCTTGCTTAAAGTAATGGCATCTGCTTTTACTAAAGCACTTGTACATTATAGTGAACAGAAAATAATAAACTTGGTGTTTTTATAAAGCTAAAAAAATAAAATCACAAAAAAATTGTCAATTTTTGGCAAAATTCATAATTTTATGATAGTTGGATACCTTAAAAGTATAATCGTCATTACTTACTTTTTTTATTTAGTTTGGATACTTATTTTCCAACGACATCAAAACATTTGATTTGTTATTGATGAAAAACATTTATTGTCAATGTATTGTCACTTTAAAAACTTTTGTAATTCTCATTTTTCCAAAGTCATCGTAGTTGGACTTCTAAGCCTCAAATTTATTTCTCGTTATTTAGTCCCACTTTTCACATAGTTAAATACTGAATGGTCTAAAATTATCTTATGTTAGAAATTTAATAAATTTTACAAAATTAATATCAGATTATTAGTTTCAAAAATATTTTTAAAAAAAATTATTAGGGAGCCATATATATTAAATTACTTTAGCACATACGATTCATACAGTATTTTTTCCTATTACTTAACAATGCGTAAAAGTTAAACTAGTAAGTATGACTTATGAACTAATATTATTTTATATGCATTGTTGTCCATTTAAAAGTACGAAATTATGATGGATTGATGATGAAAGTATCAAATTCGCAAGTGATAGGAAGATTCTAGGATATGCAAATAATTATCACTTAAGCGGAATCGAACGAAGAGGAGGGGAACAAATTATTAATACAGGGTAGTTATGCTGCGGTTTTCTCATTTAGAAATCGCTTTTGAATGTTGTTTTGGTTGTAATAAGATCTTACCTGCTATAAGAAGGAGAAAGGCTATCAGCATGTGTTGGAATTCGATAGAGGTAGGATCATGCACCATTGAATGTGACACTTTAGGTTTCGCAATATTGCTATTCGCATTAGTCGGAATCCAATGATTGCTTGATGCTTATGGAATTGATGGATTAAGAGGGTCATAATGAACGCGTCATGGAGAATTCAACGCCTGATGGGACAAAAATTTTGTCAGGTCAGTTTTGCAAGATCAGACACATAGCGGACCTTGAGTCGGGAAGGGGACTTATTTGCAGCCGAAATATCTTCATGGATAATGCAATGCCGTTTGCAGCAGCTCGAACTGTTTGCATTTTAACCACTACTGCGGTCTCTTTTAGCAATGCAGTATCAGCTACAGACAAGCTTCAATAGTGGTGCGCAAGAGGTCAAAACTGGAGTGGCCCTACGTCGTTTTTACAAACAAATCTCAGTTCAACGAGCAGCATTTTGATGGACATATTCGTGTTTGGTGAAAGTACAAGCCCTGTTTGCATGCGACATTGTTATAAGGGCCAAGTATCTGGTATGATGACACAGACAGCCATTGGGTGTGCGACAAGATAATTTTTTTGTCCTTATTGGTAATCTGAATAGGAGTGTTAGGTTTTTTAGATCTTAAGGTCGGTGTCTGTGTCCTATCTTGGAGGTTACAAGGTAACGCAAAGCCGTATGTTACCCGTTGTTTTCTGACATACTCGATGCAGAAAGTTTTCAAATGTCACCCTGGCTAACACGCTGTCCAGATCTCTTACTAATTGAAAATGTTTGGTCAGAGGTTGCCGTAAGACCGAGCCGCCACCGCATTTCAGCCACTACGATTGAAATGTAACATAGACTTCAAGAAGCATGGAATGACTTACCAGTATCTGTTATCTGAGTCTTTTCGAATCAATGCCTAGCTGATTTAGGACTATTTTAGCTGCCACAAGCAGCAGCTGGGTGTACTAATTTCGGACCTTGTATATTCCCAAATTGCCTACAAAATTTCATATTTTTTCCAATTGTGCTGTATATATACGTTAAGTAAAGAATCGTTATTTGGTTTCATCCCTGATACTGCGATATTAATGGCCAGCCATGTACTTTATGATAGAATTAATTTGTTTTTTTTATGCTTTAGAATCAGAAAAAAAAATTATACATCTTTCAGTACCAATCTACAGAAATATTTCTATTAAACGCTGAAAAAACTCATTTAAAGTAAAAGGACCCTTTTTTAAACCAGATAAATCGGAAAATTATAAGCATGATTTTATGCAGTCGATACTTAAGGATAAGAAATAAAATACAGAAAAAATTAGTTTTCAATAATGAAAAACTTACTGTTTTCATTATCGGTTATCAAACTTAATGTTTTTTAGACATAAATAAACTAGCCAATTCATATCATAGCTGAAATTACAGAGAAATGTAATTACTGGTATAAGGGATCGGCGCTTTTTTTTTTTTAATATTTAGAACACTTAATCTACTTTTCATTCTTTTTTTGCTTTAAACTTCACGGAAAATTTTAATTTTTTCAGAATCTCAGAAATTTATTCGATACTAAATTTGAAGTTCAGCAGTCCATGTTCATATGCCCATGTATTCAGAATACTAACACACACGCATTTACTTTTTGAAACTAGTAAAAAAAAAAGAATTCTCATTTTCAATGATAACATTTTTTTAGATACAAAGTAGGCTGCCGATCCGGTATAGTGGTTAGTGATGCTGGCTGTTCAGCCTGGGTTTGAATCCCGGAGAAGGCATGGATGTTTATAAATGTATGGTGCCTTTCTGGCATAAAAAATGGCCGTGGTAGCCTACTGGTCAAGGTAGACTCGTGGCTGGTGTGTCAAGAGTTCGAGCCTGGTGCTGCAGAAGACCCGCCGTGTAGAGGAATGATGCACGTTAAATCTGTCGAGAGTTCAAACGTCTCCCGTGGGTGGGGTGCAGTGCCAGCTCAGGGGTTGTTCTCGTCACTTGATCATGGTTCAAAATTACGAGGTTCGTCCCCAAAAGCCCTCGTGTAGCTGAACAGTGCGACATTAATATTCACTCACTTATGGTATGGGGATATTCTAAATAGCCGAGAGCAGCATGTCCTCTTGTGAGGTTGGTGGAAGGGTATGAGAGTTTGGAGGCCTCTGAACACCCCCAGGGTTTTCTTCCTTAAAATTGTTGTGGAACCTAGCCAAATTGCACTGCTACCTGTGTGGTGCTCAAATACAAGGCTAACGACAGGCATACTACTAGCCCCTTACCACGATGAATTTTGTGACCCTTGATCTGTTATTACTGTCGATGAAATCGCATAAGTAAAAACAACAAAAGATACAAAGTATTCTATCAGAGTTTGTAAATACTAACAAGTTTTATCCGTCTTATGATCTTAATAGTTATTTTACGCCAGGAATTCAAAACTATTGTTATTACTATGAAAATGATACTATTACTAAATGTGATAACGTTTCAGAATTTTTCTATAATAAATATTTTCAAATAAGATTTTTGATGATTGTTTTTCAAAGTTTAAAGATCCGTTCACTAAAGGTTGACTCTTTGTAAAATCTCCAACACATAAATCAAGCAGCCATTAAATAAATTCCTTATTTTTTACCGACCCCGCTATCTTGCATTCATTTTTTTGTTACAGAAGATAAAGTTCTGGCGAATCTGCATGAATTAATCTCTTACAAAAATATACAGAAAACTAACTTATCAAACAAGTAACTTATACGAATATGTAAATTGGTTCTAAAAAAGGTAATTTTAAGAAGAGATAATTTTTTGCGACTAGAAAATTTTTCCCCCAAACATATCTTTTCTTTAAAACATTATTGCAGAATTTTAAAGGTTACTATTTTAAAGACACTTTTTGTAGCGGAACTTGGGCATGATATGACTTTTTAATAGGCAATTTTGATAAGAGAACTTTATGTTGCGCTATTCTTGGAATGGGAATTAAACAGTGGCTTCATGAATATTCCAATAATGTTCGCACACACAGGAAATTAATGGAATTTTAAGCAATATTCTTTGAAATAATTTTGAAAGTTTCTCTGAGAAAAGGTTCTATCTATTAACTTTAATCATTGATTTTAGAATTACCGAAATTTTTTACTCTCATGTTTTCAAATGTTAATAAATTCATTTTTATCATACTTCATTCTTTATTGATAAAAATTATAACCTTGTGAGCAAAATCGCGTCCTTTGAGATTGAAGGATGTAATCACGTGACTTGGGTATGCCATGATATTTGACTGTTTGTCACGTGCCTTGAGTATTAAGATATGCACTGAGAAAAATGAGAGCTGTTTCACTTTAAACATTAAGGCAAACGACTACCCCAAAATTGTGAATTTTGCCAAAAATTTACAAATTTTCTTATTTTATTTTATAGGCCATCTTATTAGCTTTATATAAAAATACCAAGTTTATTATTTTCCGTTCACTAGAATAAAAACTGCAAGTGCTTTAGTAAAAGCAAGATGTAATACTTTAAAAGGCGTTTTACGCGAAAAGTGGTGTGCTTTTTTTTTAAATACTCAAACGAAGCCAGCTATTGCTAAAAAAAGTTTTGAAAATATTTAACTGTGTGAAACTTTTTGTGTTTGTTCTGCATAATAGTAGAAGTGTTTTACCCTTTAGATTCATCAATCACTGTTTTATTGCAAAATTTACAGTCCCTTATGTTAATATAACCACAGTTTTTTTAAGCAATTTCATATAATAACTAAGATAAAGTGCGCTACTTCTTGTAAAAATCAAAATATCTCTTATCCTGACAGTCATTTCAAAAAATGAATAGCATAGCAATACATCAAAATTGAAAATTTGTTCATAAACTTTTGGTACAAAATGGGCTGCGTTTGTGTGCGTGTGTGTTTGTAAATTTTTACTTTTTTCTTATTTTAGTAATAATAGTTTCTTTTTCTTTTCTTAATTTTAGCATATTTTCCTCAAAATGTACTAAAAAATCTAAAAATAACAACAAAAAATCCCTATAACTCCATTTTTTTAAAAAAAAGTAGTCGCATGTGGTCGAATACCTTAATAAAAAGAACTATGTCCTTGCTTGAGGCCATGGGAAAAATTATGAGTTGTCACTGTCGTTATTTGTCTGTAGTTCGCCAATCGAATCATTTTTTTCTCTAAGGCGACTTTACTTTAATTTTAACTACTTGACCAAAGCTGGAAACTTTGATTTGAGGTAGCTTAGTGGTTTTGGTCAGGAGCTCGTGGCTGTCGTGTCATGAGTTCGAACCCTAGTGCCACTGAAGATCCGTCGTGTAGAGGGGATGATGCGTTTAAATGTGTCGTGGTTCAAGTCCTCTCGTTAGAATGGAACGGTTTATTGTAGAGGGTGCAAGGAGAGTATCAGTTCAGATGTCGTCCTTGTCTTTTGATCTTGGTTCAAAATTACAAATTCCCTTCGCCCCCTCCCCCCTCGTCAGTCCTTGTGTTACCTTATAGTGCGGCCTTAAAATAAACACTCACTTACTTGAAATTTCGATCATTTATCACCAATAATGGTATATCCCTAACGCTTGGTAAAAATAAACACGGAACAAATCACTGTTGAATATAATCCATACTCTTGTGCCGGGGTGGGCATTACATCGATCGCGATCGATTGGTGAACTGCTAAGACATTTTAGGGTGACCACCTGAAGATTTTAGAAGTTAGTAATTAAATACGGAAAATTCAAGATTGGTTGACAGTACGGACTGTCTTCTACTATAACAACACAAACTAACTTTAGATGAAAATGTTTTATTTTTTAATGTAGTTTGAATTGTTTCATAATAAATGTATCATTTGATATAATTATATTTGGGGCTATTATTATTAAGTTTGTATTGGCGTTTTGTTTTAAACGCGGTCTTAAAAGTGTTGTTTTTTATTTTAGTTTTATGGGTCAGTACATATTCCGTATATTTATTATTAAGTTATAATAATAACCTTTTCCTCACCACACCTACGGCATTGGGCAGTGGTACACACAAGAATTTTTCAAGGAGGGGATGGGGGTTGAAAGTCTACCTTTCTCGTATCACACCACAATACGCAGCCAAATAATTTTTTTTCTTGATTGTCGGAGGTAAAAAACAGCAAAAAATAAATTACTCAATAAATAATTAACATTAATTAATAAAAAATTACTAATAATGAATACTTAATTATATTTTACACACTATAAGAATGGGATTATAATGAATCGGGGGAAAAATTAAGGGCTATGAGGGAGGGTCCGGACTTGTGGACCCCTCCCCCGCCCTTGTGTGCGCCACTAACACTGGGTGAACCGCAACACTTTGAAAAAATTAGAAGTAGCCCGTATCCTAGAAAAGTCTGCCCACCCCTGCTCTTGTGTATATATTTCAATCTTTATGTGTATTTTTAATTTCCAAAGAACGGATCTTGACTTGCTGTTTCGATATACTTGAAACATATACTTTAAATCTGGAGGTGGCCGAGTGGTCTAGGCATCGGATCATGGCTAGCGTGTCATGAGTTTGATCCTAGTACCACTAAAGATCCGCCGTGTAGGGGAGCGATGCACGTTAAATCTGCCGAGAGCTCAAACGTCCTCCCGTTGGTGTGCTGTGGTAGTAAGGAGAGGGGGTGCCAGCTCAGGTGTCGTCCGCGTCACTTGACCATGGTTCAAAATTACGCGGTAATCAGTGCGACGTTAATATTCTCTCACTGAAATCTGAAAATAACTTTGTATAAGTACTCTCTGCTTAATTATGTTATTGTTACTTATGCCACCTAAAAGACAGTAATATCAGATCAAGGCCCCAGAAATTCATCATGGTAAGAGGCTAGAGTTTTGCGCCTGCCGTTATCCTTAGCTTTGAACACCAAGCAGATGCCAGTACGATTTGGCTCGGTTCCACCCCAATTTTGGGAGAGAACACCTTGAGGGTAGTCAGGGGCCTTCATCCTCTCATTCCCTTCCACCAACTTCACGAAAGAATTTGTGGCTCGATGGCTATTTAGAGTACCGCAAAGGCACTATAAATTTACAAGCAACAATGCCTTATCCGGGACTGGAACTCAGGCCCCAGCAGTCAGCGTCACTAACTACTGTACCAGATGGGCGGCTCTACTTAATTATTGGTTCTTTCATTTCAAAACATGTGTACTTTAAAACAAAATAGGTCTAGAGTTGGGCAAAAGAGATATAACAAAAATAAGATTTGAGCGATTAAGAGCATAGTTCGAGATTAAAAGATCATGTATGAGCATTTTTGTAACGCCGCACTATATAGCTGCACGAGGGCCATTGGCGACGGACCTCGTTATTTTGAGCCAAGGTCAAAAAACAAGGATGACACTTTCCTCTCCATACTGCCACACTACGTCAACGAAAGGATTTAGAGATTTAATGTAAATGGGACTCTCTATACGGTGGGGTTTTAATTACACCGTCTTGAATGACACTAGGGCTCGAACTCATGACCAGATTGTCACGAACTAGCGACCATTATTACTAGGCAACTACGGCCACAAAGTCATACTGAGGTTAACCTTCGCTTTGTGTAGTGCTACGTCTGCTACGTGTACTTTGCCCATGGAAAGTGCGGGAGGAGCAGCGAGAGGGTTAAATACAAAATCATTAACTTTTAAGTATATAGATGTTATATATCCAAAATTATATATTAATTTTATAAAAATTTTGTATTAACTTCATTTATAAAATTACAGTCGAGCCTCTATTTAACGAAGTCACTAAATCCCGAAAAAAGTTTGTTTAATAGAAAATTCATTAAATATTCTTCTTTTAGTATACTTTATAAACCACATAAAACAAATTTTAAATTCATTTATTAAAAAAATAAATATTATTAAAAAAGTCTATATTATTAAAAAAAAGTCTATATTATTAAAAAAATCAAATATTAATATTTTTTTTTTTACGAATTACTGTCTGTTTATTTTGAATATCTTTCGTATCAAAAAGTTATCTGCAAGACAAAAAGAACACATTGTGTCTAGAAATGCATAATATTTTCAACTTAAAATTTTTTTTTTGTTAAAATTAACGAATTCTAATTAAATTTTCTAATTTCAAGCTTACAAGTAATTTTAAAAATACATTATTTTATATAAACATTAATTTTAAGCATACATTATTACATGCGTGCTCAAATTTAATTACTGGTAAAGTTTGTTAATTTTGTTTGAGAGTTTTTTGTTTTCTCTCATAACCGTATCTTTAAACTGCATCAAACACCCTTTGAGATGTATTTTCTTCACGCTCTAATGTACGTAGAATTTTTTGCGCGTTTTTCATGTAGTGGAACAAAAGCGCTATTAGGACGCAAATTTCGTCTTCGTTCCATATTTTGTCGTACCTTTTTCTCAGCCAATAAGCAACCAAATGACCTCGGGTTTTCGGCATTTGGTAGCATTTGTGCCCTAGATGAGCCGAATCGTATTTAAATTTTCCCAAAGTTTTCCCGAATTTTCCTACAAATTTTCCTGAATTTCGCTAGTTTGTTTTTTTATAGTGCTGATATAGATTTGTGTCATTATTTATTTTCAGCTCAATAGTAGTACATTTAGAGGAGTGGTACAGTACTACTTTCTGTTAGTAAAAAGTTCATTAATTGCATTATTGTAAAATACAACATGCGAAAAACGCCCTAAAATTACTTGGCAATGCCAATGATTGATATCTTGTTTACAAGGATTGTATCATTTCATCATACGAAGATCCAGAAATATTTTAAAAATAAGGAAAAAATCGAATGAGAGAAGAGAAAAAATTCGTCAAATAAAAAATGCACTTCGCTATTTGGAGGTTATTTTACGAAGAAAATCATAAAATGTTCTTTGTTCCAGGAAAAAGTCCTCAAAATAGAGGTTGGTAAACAAGAGGTCCAACCATGTAAGGAGTCTATGCGCGTTTTTCCTAATAATTATCTTGGGGAATTACTTTCTTTAAATATTATTTAATTGAAAACTTCCTCTCGAGACGCAATATATGTGTAAATTATGTATTGTATTTAAGAATTAGTGTTAAGAACAGTTGACTCCTTTCGCTGTCCAGAGATGGCGCCACGAACTGAACTTTTTTTTTTATTCTGGAAGTATGTGTGATTTGGCGGGAAAATGAATTCTAATCTTATTCTTTTGTGATGGACGCGTCGTTGTTTTGTGATTATGTGTTGTGCAATGTTTTTTTCTACATGTAACGGTGTGCGTGTGAAGACAATATAGGCTTGAAAAATCGAATCGTGAATTGATTTGTGGTGCTAAATGAGTCATCTTAATTTATATTTATTTCCTCAAGCTTCTATAGGAAATGTACTTCCACACTGCTTAGGTGCCCAGCATGGTTGCATTCTAAATCAGATTCAGTTTTAAAGTCGTTATTCTTTAATATTCAGTTTTGAAAGTCGAAACACATTATTCATTCTAAGTCTATAATCGTGGATTCTAATTTTAAAAATCTATTCTTATTCTCATTCATAATAATTAGCTTTCGGGTTCGAGAGAGAGGTTAGTAGCTAAAGGATAGCAATGAAGATTAACCTTATATAAACGTAAAGCTATATAGGCGAGAATACTTCGTAGATTATTTGATTAATATTAAGATCAACGATTTGTTCTATTAGTTGATAAATTGGATTTGGTCTGTTTGTATTAGATTACTCCAGAAATTATATTCAAATATAAGAAGGTGCATTGCAGGGATGTGCTAAGTATAAGTAATCCGATTTATTATTATATCTCCGATTATCTCGCCTACTTTGCTATTGCTCCCATAGCTATCGATTGGTGCATTTCTTAACTGGAGTTGATGAATTTGTGTCGTTGTTGAGAATTGTAAATAAATTGTGTTGTTTTGACTATGGCTAGTTTTCCTTTTAACTCTCGTACACTGATGGTTGGGAAAACCAACCATCATTACAATATGTTATACATTTAACTTTTTAGTTTATGTATGTTAAATTATACTCTTATGTTATTTTGATGAAGAATACTAACGATTAATGAATGAAAAAGAATCTAAAAGATTTAACATTGTTTAGTAAATATATAATAAACATTGATTTTTTTAAATAATGATTAACTTATTGCAAAATATTGGAAGCTGTACCTAACACTAATTATTATAATGAGTTGGTATGAATTAACATTGGGGGTGCGCATTAAGTCGGCCGCGATCGACCAGTGGACCACTAAGACATTTTTGGAGTGACCGCCTTTACTAATAGTGAAGACGCGCATACTAAAAAAAAACATATTTATGGAACGACGACGCCAGCTAGACAGGAGAATTGGCTTTTTACAATCGATGAGACGGACCTACCCATGTGAATCTGCATTTTCGACAAACAACATATTATTTCTGTTTCACTGACGACCACATAGAATCTAGTACAAGTTTAGTAATTAATAATTATATACCGTATTCAAGTTTTGCGGACAGAATACAGATTAAGCCTTCTACTGACTATAACTACAAGAACTAACTTGAAACGAAAATGATTTATTTCTTAATGTATTTTGAATTTTTATGATAATCAATGTATTTTGTGATATTATTAAATTTGTGAGTATTATTTTTAAGTTTGTATCTTGCATTTTTCTGTAAACGTGGCTTGAAACGTGAGGTTTTTTTTATTGTAGTTATGTAGGTAAGTACATATTTTGTACCTATTATTGTCACATAATATGATTATTGTTGACTATTTTTAGCTCACCATACTTACGCCGCTGGGTGGACCGCAACACCTTGTAAAAATTAGAAGTAGACCGTACCATGAAAAAGTCTGCCCACCCCTGGTTTAAAACTATACCAAAGCTATTTAAAAGCCGCTCATCCGGTGTAGTGGTTAGCGGCGCTGACTGCGGTGCCATAGGGTTTTGGTTCGAATCCCGGAGAAGGCATGGATGTTTGTATTGCAATCTTTCATGATTTTAAATTCGTTCTTCCTTTGTGATGTGGGCTTCATGCTTACTTCTGTGAGCTTCCGTGTGATACTTCGTATTGTGGTACACGGGGATTTATAAAAGTTCTCACAATAATAATAAAAAAAGCTATTTAAAATGATCGTGTGATTCTGAACTAAGTCAAGCGACGAATATAAAAGCTGAACTGAAACCCCATTCCCTTAACTTTCTCACAGTGTGGCATGAGCATATTGTAAAAATAAATAAATTATGAAAAATATATTTTAAGTACCATACTATTTGCTTATAAACTCAGATGTGATACTACATAAATGAACAAAAAAAATTCAAATCGATGAAAAACATTTGACTCTGAATTTTAAAGCCTTTTAATTGATTTTTCATTATATAAACCTTTGTTATCAAGATTATTAAAATATTACATAATCACACATCTTTCGCAAAACTCAACAAGAATTTTTAGTACTCTAAATATTTTCCAAGATGCTTATGCGCGCGCGTTACTTGTATTCTTTTGCGAGCTCACAATATATCGCAACCTTGATAGAATATCATTTTTTTTATACGATTCATATTTAATTAGAAATTGTTTGATATATTAGAACCACTTAGAGAAACATGTACGTATTAAAGATGCCTTAGTATATAATTACAACATTAAGATTCCTATACATTATTCTTCAGTTTCACCATGACAATGCAGACTAGAATATTAATACCTTTAGTGTAAAAAAAAAAATGATTGGCCCTAAAATTTAACACCTTGGTTACTTTTTTTCTTCTGTTTACTTGCTAAAATGGTTATCGACTGAGTAGGCAGAAATTATTTATCATATGCTTTTAAAAATAAAGTATTATAAAAAACATCGTAGTTTGAAATGCGGAAAACTTTTAAATAGAAATCCGTTGTTTATTCTCACTTTCAATGGTTAATGAATCTGAGTGACTTTTTTCTGGTAGTGAACCGGTTTTTTACATAACTGTGCGTGCCCTTTTCTTCGCCCCACGATTGGGAACAACGTTCACCAATCACTTGAAAGAGATGGTGTTGGACGGTATTGGACTAAGTCGGTAAATCTTTAGGAAAGGAACAGGTGATTATTTTAATTTACCATTTAAGTTCTTTTATTTAATTGAATAAATGAGAAAAACACAGGAAAGTTTTCTATAGATTCGATTATATATTAATTCTATTAAAATGCTTAATTTATTACGGTAAAAGTGTTCAAAATTCTTCATTAGTCTGATTTATAAACTTGGAATTTACACAGGATGATGCAGAGCAAATGAAAGTTTCACTGTTTGTCATATATACTAGATTGAAAGGTTCAGCAACATTAATTTATTAATCCATTTTATAATCCTTTTTAAATTTTTAATGCACTTAACAGTTGAAATTGTAAGAAATTTTTTGTTTTGTTATCGTGTTAAATTTGGAGAAGAATACTGTTTTGAGAAACAAAATTCTAGTAATTAAAACAGCAGATATATACAGAATGAAATATTTCCCCTCAACTTGCACAATTGGTTTGTTTTATATTATTGAGTTTTTTCTTTTTAAAATTGAAGTTAAAAAATTTTATTGACCGTTAAGCTCTAAATAAACTTATAGAATTAAATTTTTTTTCAATTTCTCAGGCATGTTTTTAAAAAAAATCTTTATGTAAATCAAATTTTATAAAGTGAATTTTTTAAATATATATAATTTTAGTTAATTGTAAAACCAGGAAAGAAATAACTAACTTTTAAAAATGCTATAAAATTACTTTGATAAATTTATATTTTTGATATTCATTAGCTAACACGAAATAACAGGCATGAATAATCGGTTTGTTATATCACTGACATCATATTTTAAAAATATATAAAAACTTCCCAATTTTTTCAATTTGAAGTTAATTTTGATACCATTAATTTTTAAAAAATTAAAACAATGTATGTTTAAAAAGTTTTTAATTTCTGATAAATACATCAAAGTAAACTATTCTTACAAAAAGTTACTTTTAAATACCCAGTTTTAAAATAATATTTATTTCCTTTCAATTCTAAGCTGATAAGTATAAACTAAATATTGAGTAACAGAACGATAAATCTTAATATGATTATGCATTATATATACATTAATTTATCATTTTATTACTTAAAGTAATGTTTTTCATAAGTGTGTAAAACTCATTTAAAATTTTATTAGTATAACATTATTCCGATTTTGAATTTCAGAATGTATGAAGTAAACATTTTGGTTACTACACACACACACACACAAACACATCACAAAAAAAAATTGAATTCTGAATGTATGAAAAACAACACTGTTGTTAAATATTATGCTACTCTAAAAGCTCTTATGTGAAAAGCGAGAGAGAGATACTCAAAATAATTATTTATATAAAACTTACAAATTACATTCAATTTGAAATTATAATATTACATCTTATATATTTTTATTTGCATTGAATTATTACACTCAAAATAACGACGATGAAAATGATATTTAACATTAAAAACACTTGCGTAATTTATGAGGATTTTAATAATTTTTGGATACTCATGTGCAATTAATTGACTGTAAAGCCACGTTAAAAGTGAGTAAAGAAAGGAAAGGAAAGTGCTGCAAAGCGAAAATTAAAAGCAGAAAAATAACTTGAGTTATATGCATTGAATAATATAAGTATTACTATACCTTAATCTACAATTTTCTTAGTATTCAGTTAGTTCAAAGGAAGTTTCCTTTGCTCTTTATTTAGTTATTTCATGATTATTCACTTGAGGTTAAATTTTATTCAATTAAAATTATTCTCCATTATTTTTCTGTGTTTAAAACTTTTAAAAAGTTATTTTAATTTTTCGTCTTTTATTTTTTCCTAGTCTTTTAAAAATTATTTTCCATCTCAACCTGTTTTTTTGCTACACAATAATTTATCTTCCAGTCTTACCAATTATTCGTAAACATTAATATTTTTATTTTTGAAGAATTTGTTGCTTATTTGTTTATTTATTGATTTCTTAAGCTGAATATGCTTTTGTTATTGTAAACTTCTAGCAAATCTTAAGGGATTTTTTAATTAACTCCGATATGAAGTAAATACTTATTTACTGGCATATTTGTGGTTTTCATTTTCTGACATATGATAATGTGTTACTTTAATCTTTCCTTTTTCATTCATATTTTCATGCATAAATAAAGTTTGATTTTCTTCAAGATATAAAATCACATATGTTTAAGGAATTTAATAATTCCATGTATAAAATAATAAATTATAGTATATTAATAAACGTAATAAATGAAAAAACAGCAGAAATAAATAAAATGTAAAGATATTTCATTACAGGTAAAATAATTATGTAATTGCATATAAATTTTTAAAAAGAAATATGTGTTTTAAGATTTATATAAGCATGTAAGGAGCTCTCTCTTTAGAAAATATTGTAAATTAAGTGCTTTATACCATGAATGAATGTCGTGCAGATTTTGTTGTTGAAATAAATGTTGCAAGAAATTGAGCAAACTTTGTATTTTTCTGGAATGTTTCATGAATAGAATAGGTCATATGTGACAATTCAGAAAAAAAAATTGTTTTAAATTGTATAACTCTGCCTATGTTTTAATATTGTGTTTTATTCTTTTATACATTTGTGAAAGTAATTTAGGAATTCGATCTGCGAAACATATTTACTTCACTTTTATTCTGTGTTACAACGGTTTCATCACATCGTTCTCTCCCACAGATAGCCATATACTGCTTCATTATATAACTAATAGTTTTCCTTTAAGAAGAATCACAGTTCAATCAAGGCTATTTGGGAGGGGGGAGGGTATTCTAGAAGACTCATTACATAATTCGATACCTTGCAAGTTGAAATGCAATCTAAGAAGTTGTTTTTAGTAAAAACTGCTTACATCTAGAACTCCACTTTGTTTTATTTACTAATATTGCAGTGTAATATAATTATTACTTATAGCTTTATATTAATTTTAGTTAATTTTTATTATCATACAGTTTTTAATCTTTTTACTTGTTGTTATTGAAGTGAAACGTAGTATTACAAAATAAAATTTTTATCACATATTATTTTTATTTCGGTCATATGTAATATACTTATAATTAAACTAGTATGTATAGGAATATTGCTAATTTTCCCAAATAGCTTAACGTTTAATTTTTACATTTTTAACAATTTAATGTATTTATTGCAACATAATATAATTAATGCATGTATAACGTGTTTTTTAACGTAACGTTTGATTTTAATTTATTTTGTTTTTGTCGTGGTAAAACAACTATTCGTTATTTGAAAAATTTTATAAACATTTTCTTTAAAGAAGTACTTTTGAACTTTTGAAGCATTCAAACACTTATTTTAAGTGTTGCATTATCAGCTCAATATATATATGCTATTTATACTTCAACTAAATATTTAAGTTTTGGTTTTTTGGTTTTCAGAAGGAAAAAAAGAGTTGTGTGCTGTGTTTGGAACAAGAGAAGGTCAAGATAATATTTTTACAATGCCTCCTGCTTATGGTACATGTGAAACAATCCCAAGCAATATGCGGGATTTTTCGAGATCATCAGGAATAGATCAAAGCACACCTCTCATTCGAGTAAGAAGAGGTAAAAAGTTATCATTATGTATATATATATTTGAATTTCGAATATGTTTTCTTTATGTTTATTACTCAAAAACTTATGATTCAAAACATTTTACTGAATAGTCTCTTATAATATGTAGCATTTTAATATTTACCATTATAAATCCCCCAAGGATTAAATTTTTAATTTTAATATAGGAGGATAAATTAACTCTCAAACATTTTTGGAACGGTTATTTTTAAAACTGTGAAATCTGTAAAGAAATTAAGTGTTTTTGAATGAAATAATTGATTATAATGTGTGGGATATTTTGAATTTAATTATTTTTCATGATTATTATTCTCAAGTCTTTTTAAACAATCAAAAATACTGTATTCAATTAAATTAAGCCCAACTATTTAATGTGGGCTAAGAAATGAGCGTTATTTAAAGAACAAATATGTGTGCCTACACACTTTTAGATTATAAACTTTTTATTTTTGCCAGTTTAAATTTATGCCCAATGTCAAATTGAACATTTTACGTTTTCTTTAGTACACTTTTAAAAATTAAAATTTTAAATTTGTAATGATATGGGAAAGACATGTATGAGTAAACTAAATAATCTTACTAATTATCGATACAAAAAAGTTTTTATGAAGGAAATGTTTCAGAAAAAAATACATTTGAATATCTTTACATCAAATTATTAAATCAGAATAACATTAAATAGAAAAAGTTTCTTTTAAAATTATTTTTGAAACTGCAGAATAATAGAAGTTCTACGTAAGTAGTCAGGATATAATTTTTATATCCTGACTAGTTAAGTAGAATTTCAATTTCTTTTCAACTATTTTCATTTTATTCAAACGATGCTGATAAAAGAGTCAGAACAAAAAAAGATCGAATTAATAACAACAAAATCTATTGATATTTCTTGTGATAAAAATTACATCTACTGCCTTGAAAATTATTGCAAATGAGTTAAATCGGTTGCTGTTTACGAAATAAAGGTCCTCATTTTAAGATTAAATTTTAATGAAATTTGTGTAGGGAATAACTTACGCTTTTCAAGAATTTTATACAATGTTAGCGTATTTTAGAACAGATAATGAGTTAGAGATAAAACGATGCCTTTTTATTTATTAAATGAAGAATGTTGTATAAGTTCAAATAGACGATTGAGCTTATCTTTACTAAATAAAAGTAAGGGAAGTAGGTTTTTATTAAAAAAGAATGGTTAATTATTATACATTTTTACTTATGCACATAATAAAAAAATTTACTTCCTCTTAATTGCTAAAATATAATATATGATTTCATAGAACGATTAGGGTAATAGGTAAATAGAGAATTTATAAAAGCATTTTAAAGCAGTGCTGCTGTTTCTTATAAGGTGACAAGTTAGTATTAAGAAAAAGTAATTCCTAAATCAGCATCCATAGACGTCAGAAATAAGAATATCTGTATATAGTCATCATTATTACAAAATAAAATTAACATTCTATAGGCACCAACAGTTGAAACTAAAAAAACGCTTTTTTTATTTTTCTTAAGAAGAAACTGTTTAATCAAGATTCATGCTACTTGCAAAAAAACACTTTTCCTCAAAAACATAAAAGCGCAAAATCAACTAATTTCGTGAAATTACCCAATTTTTTAAAAATTATTTTTATTTATAGAATAAAAAATATTTAAGTTTTATAGTTAAAAATAATGGATCATTCAACATTATTTCGATATTAGAATATTTTACACGTAAAGTATAACAAGAATTTTAAGGAAATTTTTCCTACCATTTTAATCATCAAAGTTTTTTACATCGTTAGATGAAGCGAGAAATGACATTTTGAAGCAGTACCTTTGAAATTATATGCTAAAACTTAGAGTTGAACTGATATCTCTAAATAATAAAAAGCAAAATCTATTAAAATATAAATTAAACTGTCAAAAATGAACTGTTTATACCTGTCATTTTTACATAATACGATAATGTGTCTATATTTTTACTTTGTAAAAAAAGAATTCAAACAGCAGCAGATTTTTTTTTTTACCCTTAAAAGTTATAAAGGATGATAATTTTGAATTTTCTTGCAGTATTTTTATGTTTTTATGTCAAATTCTGATTCCTAAAAAATTAATTCAAAGCAACCTTACACACAAAAAATCTATTTTATGATAAAAATTCATATAATATATGATTTTTAAATAAATTACATAAGAGTACAATGTGTGCAACATTCTTTAAGCATTTCTTTTTTAACTAAATACAAATAGTTTCTATGTCATATTTCATAACTCAAAAATAATTGGCTTAAAAATGATATCCAAATGGGAAAAAAGTTATATCTAAGCATTTTATTTTGTTTAAATAAAGAATGTTTCGTTGTATAAGTATGTAAAAGGAATTTAATCGATGCATTAATTCGAGCCTAGCGTATCTCAAAATGGTTTCATTTCTGTCAGATATGACGCACAAAAATTCTTTGCTAAAAAAAAGATGTTCGATTCTTCAGCATAATATTTCTTTTTTTTTTACATGATGTCCGTTACTTCTACTGAAATGAATACCGTATGCATCCTTCACGGTAGAATGCTTACTTGAAAAATGCAGATGATGTACTTCCTTAAGTTACAGAAGAGATACAAGAACCCACTTCAGTTATTTGATATAGATTTTTGTTGTCACCCGAATCTTTTTAACCCAGAATTTTATTCTGGACTAATTTTTCTTTTTCCTTCTAGAGTCACTACTATTTGAAAGTCTATATTTTCTTTTTAATTTTTTGAGGATTTCTTTCCAAATCAAACCTAACGAGATATAATTTCAAAGATAGAATTTCTTAATGCTAGTATCAGTTCCCAAGTACGTTTAAAAGGAATTCATCTTTGTGTTTAGTGATGTAATGGGATTTCTTTTTGTTGTAGAAGTGCTCTGACCTCGAAAGGTAAGATAGAACCAGTCTTTAAGGTCTAATTTGAGAAAAGAACATTAAATATGGAAGAATTGTGCTTTGAACAATTATTTATTATACTTAACAGAATTATAACACTGAGCTTTGTGTCTTTTGTTCCTGAAGGGTTGGAAAACAGTCTTTAGCAGAGTTTGTAATCCACGGACACACATCGGCGCTGGTCTATTGTTATTCAAATTCATCCAAAAGTTTGGGGATGCGCTATGAAACTTCTAATATCATCACCTTGTGTTAATTGTATTTTAAGTCTAGGGCCGGGGTAGGCATTACGTCGATCGCGATCGACCGGTGGACCGCCGAGACAATTTTGAACGATCGTCTGAAGAATAGCCGTTAGTAATTGTATACGGAAATATTCAAGATTGGCTGACAGTACACAGTCTAAGTCTTCTACTGATAATAAATTCCAGAACTAACTTTAGATGAAAATATTCTATTTTTTAATGTATTTTATATTGTTTGATATTAAATGATCATTAGATATTGTTATATTTGTGGCTATTATTATTATGTTTGTATCTTGCGTTTTGTTTAAACGCGGTTTCAAAAAAAGTGAGTTTTTCATTTCATTTACGTAGGTAAGTACATATTCTGTATTTATTATTAAGCTACAATAATTATTGTTGACTTTTCCTTGTCTCACCACACCTAAGACCCTGGGCAGTGTGTGCACTCGTGAATTTTTCAAAGGGGGCGCGGCGCGGTTGTCTAGGGTTGAATGTCTACCAATCTCATATCCTACCCCAATACTAATGGTTTATACACAGCCAAACATATATTTTTTTCATTTTGTAGAACAAAGTACAGTAAGAAATAAATTATTGAATAAATAATTAGCATTAATTAATAAAAAATTATTTATAACAAATACTTAATTAAATTGTACATGGGATTATAATCGATCGAAAAAAATCATGGGCTATGGAGGAGGGTCCAGACCCGTTGAACCTCCCCTTCCCCTTTTTGTGTGGGCTACTGATACAGGGTAGACCGCAACACCTTACAAAATTTAGAAGTAGCCCGTACCCCGGAAAAGTCTGCCCACCCTGGTCTAAGGTATTGCTATCTTAGACTTCAACAATGGTACCTTAGTACGATCAACATTCATGTATATGAAAACTCTAAGAAATTTTTAAAAACTTGGAAACTTAGCTTTTTTTCGAGTGCTATATAAATATTTCATTTCTTAAAAAGGGAATGCTAAAGGGTTTAATTGTTCATAAGATGTTTATTGAAGTTACTTATGCTTATTCAAATGTAAACCTCATCCCCCCCCCTTATTTTCATTCGTTTAATGTATCCAACAACCCAAAATTGTGAATTTTACCAAAAATTGACAAATTTATTATGATTTTATTTTATAGACAATCTTATTATCGTTATAAAAATACCAAGTTTATTATTTTCCATTCACTGGAACAAAAAACTACACGTGTTTTAGTAAAAGCAGAGGGCATTACTTTAAGCAAGACGTAATACTTTAAAGCGCGTTTTACTTAAAAAAAAATTTTTTTAATGCTCAAATTTTGCCAAAAAAGTTTTGAAAATAATTAACTGAATTTTTTGTGTATATTCTGTATAGTAGGTAGAATCGTTTTAAACTTCAGATTTAACAATCACTGTTTTATTACAAAATTAACAGTCCCTTATGTTAATATAATCAGTTATTTTAAGCAATTTCATATAATAACTAAGATAAAGTGCTCTAGTTTTTGTAAAAATTAAAATATCTCTTAACCTGAAGATCATTTCAAAAATGAATAACATAACAAAACATCAGAATTAAAATTTTTTTCATAAACTTCTGGTAAAGAATGGGCCTCGTTCATGTCATTTTTTGTTAATTTTTTCCCATTTTAGTTATAATGATTTTTTATCTTCTTAATTTTAGCATATTTTTCTTAAGATGTACTAAATAAATCTAAAAACTACCAAAAAAATCTCCATATCACAATTTTTTTAAAAAAATAATTTGTCACAAGTATTTGGATACCTTAATAGTGAGTGTTAAAAGATAGTTGGTCTTTAAATTTTTGGCATTTGTCTTTCAGACTTTGAAAATGAATTGAGATAGTATGTACTTCTTATAAAAAAGGTTATTGTTGTCATAGGTAGCATTTTTGGCTACGATTTGTTTTTTACTTTTAATAGTTTTTAAGTTACTACATGCAGGAACTTATAAAGCTATAATTAATTTATAAGTTGTCCATTGGCTGTTTGTCTAATGCGCTCTTTATCTTCTAGTCAATACCTTTTTGTGTGATACATACGAGGGTATAAACCAGAAATTACTTATACTTTCTGGCGACCGCATGAACACGTACATTGAGTTGATGTGTCTGTACTCTCTCGTGTATAATTTTAATCAAGATGGTTTCAGTCGTCGTCGTCTAACTACAACAGCATAAACATATCAGCTCCGCTATCAGATTGCACCAAAGAAGAGCAACGAGGAGGGATCAGACTTTTGTGGTCAGAGGTTGCAAAAGGTGCAGAAGTTCATCAGAAACATGTCATAATACTGGAAAAGGACTTTATATCTCTTAAAAACGTTTTTTATGAGTCGAAATGTTTTAAAGTTACTGAATGAGCGTAACCCAAAAGAAGGGAGTTTGGCGGGAGGGGAACATCCACATCGACCCCTGATGACAACATTCAACAAGCTCAAGAGATGGCTACAGCAGATAGACGAGTTAAAACAGAGACAGTAGCATCTTCTGTAAACATAGCTCCCAGTTCTACCAATAAAATTATCTATGATGAACTTAAATCCCGTAAAGTGTGTGTGAGATGAATATTACAAAGCCTTACCGCAGCAATCAACAGGTAGAGCTTTGAGACCACCCCGGAATACCCTCTATAGCCCAGACATCACTTCCTCAGATTTTCATCTTTTTGAACCTCTCAAGGAAGCTTTGAGAAATCGTTGATTTGCCTCAGACATGGACATTGCGGATGCGGTGCAAAAATAGCTTCTGGATCAACCGAAATTTTTCTACCCGGAGAGCATACGGAAGTTTGTGGCTCGCTGGACCAAGTGTACTGCTTTAGATCATAGGTTCTCAACGTGGGCGTTTGAGGCTTTCGGGGGGGGGGCAGTAAATCGGTCGAACCCGCAAACTCGGGCTTAGAAGGCCAGCGCCAAGCCTACTGCGCCACCCAGCTAGCTGTTTAGAATACTAGTGCTTTATATCAAGTAATCGGAACTCTTGTCGTATAAAATGATGGATTATACTTTACTAAGTTTTCATAAATTATTGTTAAAATCACAGGATAAAAAGTATAGTTTAAGATTTGCTTGCAAGATTTTAACAAATGTAAGACATCTATCTATCCCTAGCCAAATGTAATCTCTTGAAATAACAATTGTTTTTGAAACCCATTAGAATTTTTCATGTGAGTTAGAGTAAAAATTTGAAGATAGCTTGAACTTTTATTATTTGAGAATATCGAAATTTGATTTGGCCTTCTTTACATCGTTAGGTACTGCAATCCCAAATTTCACAATTTTACTGTCAATCTTTACTAACGGGATATTGCATAGCCATGCTATAAATATATCCTGCATTGAGCAAAACATTTTGCTGGTTTGGTAAAAATTAAAGTTTTGAGAAAACAATGTGGTCTTAATTTTATTCTCCTTTAAAAGAAAATCACTACACACCATCCCAGGCAAGTTATTTGAAAAGATGGGCGATTTGGTTAATATTCCAAAATGATATACCACACTTGCAGTCTTTCTGTCTATAAGAAATATTGCCAATTTTTTAATTCATTAAGGTATCCGACTACGTTGTTAGCTGTGATTTTGAAAAAGCTTATAAATGAATATTTTCCTTGATATTTAATTTACCTGAGTTAAGACTAATATAAATTGTTTTTAGAATATTATTACAATAAAGTTGTTTAAATGCAATTTTTGGCAAAAAATGAAGAAAGAATGATACATTTTCAAAATATCTTCTTGTTTAGAAGAACTGCTTCTATAATAACATTTTGCTGAGGTATAGATTAGACTTCTCTACATAGCCTGAACAAGGATTTTTGAAAACTTCACATTATTTTCGGAGTTATTTTTAACTAAAATAAAAACATTGATATTTTTTGTTTAATTTTTGATGTGTAACATCTTTCCTCTCGATTGCTGGAGATTTGTGGGAGTGATTTCGTGAAAAGGGACGGAAATGCGTAACAGGAAGTTGGGGAACCGCGCGCTATTCAGTGAAGTTCTGTTTTTTCTCCTTCATTCGGAAGGGGCTCCAATCCCATCCCCCACCCCCTGCGATCTAGGCCATGGGATCTTTGTTTTTGTTTTCTCACTTAAGGATCAGAGAAGAAGCTAAGTCCTTTAGGCAGAGACGTGGTTAGATAATGACGAACGTGTTTCGATACCTGACTTCGATTGTACAATTTAAACGACCGGGCCACAGAGCAGCTGGTGTTGCGATCTATCGTAAACAGAACAACTCATGTTGTGGCTCGACATATGGATATTACTTATCGTCAAACAAGTTGACTGAGTATTGTTAGTCAAGATATTGGGGACATATGTGCGGTAAAATGCTTATTTGAAAATGGACAAATAGTGATTTCGGTGGTCGTATACATTTCTTCGAATCAAACGGTTCAAAAAATTAAAGATTTCCTGCATTTTTTACTTTTACCATATACCGAAGGTGGTTCTGCTCTTTTTTTTAAAAAAAACTATCACTCGCTTTCCATGATTTTGAGTGGTGATTTTAAAGTTAACTTTAAAGTCAGTTTGCTAGAAGCCGAGCCACTCATAGCTTTTTTGAATGATGAACTCAAGCTCGAAATGAACACAAATCGAAATGTTTCGACAACTAACAGTGGTACAGTTATTGACGCTATTTTTCACACACAATGGTTTTTAAATACTTTGAAAACATAAGTATTTGTGTCATATTTTAGTTATCATAAATTATCATTACTGCTCTTCCCCAAATTGAACAAGAATAATTATGTTTGATAAAAAATTGCATTACTCCTTGTGTTAATTAACTAAAATTTTCATTAAAGATATAATTATTCCATAGAAAATTATTTCCAATCATACTCGATTCATTTTTTTCAAGATTTAAGTTGCTATTGCGAATTTACCACGATAACATGTCAGATATTACACATCGTATGCGACTACTGTAAGGGTCGTTTCTTTTTTTTTCTACTCAGATGTATTAAAATAGGAATTAGATCCATTTCTGAATTATATACATATTTCGAAAATCCTGGTCCATGTACAGAAGTTTTAACTATATATAGGTAAAATATTAAATTGAATTTTATTAATTTTCGAAATACATAATTTTTAGAATGGAGTTTATTCATATTTCACTATACCAGGGAAGAGAAATTTTAATAAAAGCCACTGACTATTATTTCAATTGATTGTAACTCTGCAAATGATGTCAATTTTTCAAAAAGGGACATTCATTTTCAGGTTCTCCTTGGAGGAGTCTTAGTTATACATAAGCAAAATATTATTACAGAAGCAGTTTTCATAAAAATAAATGTTTTGAAAATATGTCATTCTTTCTTCATTTTATGGCAAAAAATTGCTTTTGAATAATTTTTTTGTAATAATGTTCTTAGAAGAACTTTATACATACATTATGATTCACACAACTACCACTAAATATCAACAAGATATGAAAGATTGGCATGGCCAAGTAATTTTAGCGCGTTTTTCACATGTTGTATTTTACAATAATGCAACTTGAACTTTTTACTAACAGAAAGTAGTACTGTACCAATTTTTTTAAAAAAACATTTTGCAAACAAAATTTACTAGGTAAAATTTGAGAAAATTTTGTAATAAACTAGCGAAATTCAGGAAAATTTGTAGGAAAATAAGGGAAAACTATGGGAAAATTTAAATATGATTCGGCTCATCTAGGGCACAAATGCGACCAAATGCCGAAACCCCGAGGTCAATTGGTTGCTTATTGGCTGAGGAAAAACGTACGACAAAATATGGAACGAAGACAAAATTTGCGTCCTAATGGCGCTTTTGTTCCACTACGTGAAAAACGAGCTAAAAATATTCATTTATAAGCTTTAACAAAATCCGTGTTTGGAAAGTAGTCAGTCCCCTTAACCATTAACCATTATTTTTAATTTTATTAAAATTTCGAAGAACATTTAAACTTATGAGAAAAACGCAGGGAGACTTTTGAGAGGTTTAATGAAAATATGATAAATATCTAATGAACATTTACTCATTTATACGGTTTTTCAAAATCACAGTTCCGAACGTAGTCGGATACCTCAATGAATTGAAAAATTGCCATTAATTGATATGGATTAAAAAGTTGTAAGTGTTCCATTTTGGAATTTTAATTCAAAGGGATATCTTGAAATAACTTGCCAACAGTATTATGCTATGTTCATCTTTTTATGAAAAGTTCAAATTATGTTGCATTTTCTCTAACCCCTACTCGAAAAAAAAATTACATTAGTTTTAACTAAGCCAGCAAAGTGTTTCCCACCATTTATGACTGATTAGTAGAACGGCTAAGTAAGATCCCGTTAGAGGAAAAAATCGTTGTAAAATTAGGAAATTTGTAGTCTCAGTACCTAATGAAGTGATGGGAGGGTGTAAATTTTTCCCCCACGTTTCCAAAAATATGCTTGTCATTAATTAGCCCACTTTTTTTAGTCATCCCTCAGAACTGGTATGACACCCTCTTACCTCGACCCTTCTTGAAGTTGAGTTTCAGGACACTCTTTATATACACTCATGTCCATAAATTAAGGATAATTCAAAATCACACAGAAATTGAACTCTAAAATAAAACGTTCACCTGTAGAATTATCACACACATCTTGAAGAAGAATATGCAAATTACAGGAAACCACCAGATGGCGCGGATAGTACGTCACAATGACGAGAGTGTAAGAGGGGTATATAAGGAATGGTGGCAAAGAAGTAATATTGTACACAAGAGCTTTAAAAGCCTTTCAATGCAATAACCGCATATTTATGGCACAAAGGAAGGATTTGGATGATTTTTTACGTGGCAGAATTATCGGACGACTGGAATGTGGACGTACCCAGCTCGAAGTATCCGAGGAACTTGGAATCGCCCAAAGTGTCATCTCCAGGCTTTGGCAACGATTCCAAGATGATGGTAATGTGAGTAGATGTTACAGCACAGGTCGCCCCGAGTTAAACGCCGAATGAGGACCGTATTTGGCAGTTACTGCCAAAAGAAACAGACGGAGCACAGCATCAGATCTATCTCGTCAGCTCTCTTCAGCTACCGGTACGACAGTTTCAAGGCGACCGTGTACAGACGCTTAGGGCACATTGGTCCATATGCTCGTAGGCCTGTCAGATGTGTTCCCCTTACCGAACTCACTGTCGCCTGCGATTAATCTGGAGTAGAGAGCATGCATTGTGGACTCCGCAACAGTGGTCATGTGTGATGTTTTCCGACGAGTCAGGTTTAGTTTGCAGTCTGATTCTCGCCGGACTTTCATATGAGAGCGCCAGGTACCCGTTACCACCAAGAGAACACATTGAACGACACCGTTACGATGGTGCAGGATGGCTCGTTTGGGGAGGAATTATTCTTGGCTCCAGAACTGACCTGCATGTTCAGAGTGTAACGATGACAGGCCACATCTATCGGGATGTCATTCTGGAACAACATGTACGTTTGTTTCGGGGCGCCATGGGTGCTGAATTTCTGTTTATGGATGACAACGCCCGTCCTCACCGTGCAAACATTGTAGATGAATGCCTTCAATCGGAGGATATCACCCGTATGGATTGGCCAGCATACTCACCGGACTTGAATCCAATAGAGCATGTGTGGGATACGCTTGGACGGCGAATTGCAGCCCGTCAACCCCTCCCACCTGTCTACCGGAATTTCGGAGGGCATTGCTTGATGAGTGGTGTAATATTCCCCAAGATCAGATTGATAATTTGATACTCAGCATGCGTAGGCGTTGTAAGGCCTTTATTGCATCGTCCGGGAGACATACTCCATAATAACCATCATACTAACCATGTTATACTGTTTTTTGTAAATAGGCTCTTGTTTGAAATTTGCTCCAGGGAGTAAAAATCGCAATTTTTATTAATTATGTCAAACATATAGCATCTTTTTTGCTCTTTACCTTTTGTTTAATAAATAGACTTTACAAATAAGTCAAATTTGTTTTGCTTCTGTCTCTTTCTTTGCCTGAACTTCATTATACTTAATTTATGGACATGAGTGTAGAAGCAAAGCCGTAAAATGATGTTATACAACAGAAATCAAATAGTTTCAGTTTTTTTTTTAACATTATTGCTGTAAATAATGTCAACTAAAAATGTAACTTAATGAAGTTAACCTTGCACATATTTGACACATCCTAAGATATACTGTTATTATACCGGAATCTTTCAAGGTTAGTTGCTAATACTCACGAGATTTGAAAAGAAATTACTTCTAAAAATATCTTAATTGTGTTTTATGATACGTGACTTAACAGAAGTTTCTAAATTTAAATAGGAATAAATAAGAAATTTTCAAACTAGATTTGCATAATCAAACTAGTTATGTACTTAAAGCTTAACTAAATGAGAAAAATCTTTCAAATTTGTGTGATGCATTTTAAAACATAAATTTATCATACTTGAATCTTTCAAGGTTAGTAGTCTATATTTCAAGAGAAGAGAGCAAAAATTATTTCTAAAAATAGTTTAATTACTTTAAGCTTAGACTTTTAATAGTAGTTCTTATTTAAGCATGAATAAATTATATTTAAAAAAGAGCCGTCTGCATGCGTTTAGTGCAAGCACAAAAAGCATCGAAAAATATTTTAATATTTTTTGCATAATTTTACAATTTCTAAAATCTTTTGAGTCATATACAAGCAATATGCTATCAGTATTAAGATATTATGTCTTGTTGTGGATTTCCTAGTATTTTAAAAGGAAAATTATCTCAATTTAAGTTCTACTTAATTATACAAACTAAACATGTGTATCTTTTTGTGTGTTAATAAATTTTGCGTTTAAGTAAATGACATTAAAAAAAAGTTCTATATTAAATTGAATTGGTTACATTTGAATATCGAAAAGAATTTAATTTTGCATAATTGGGATCAATCAAGATATTATTTAATGAAAAATAAAAGAGAACGCTTTAAGACTGTTTTCGCCATAGGTACGAAAACACGAATTTAACGCGGAGCACTTTTTTCAAACACAAAAAAATGCCTCAATTTTTATAACAATTTGTGACATTGTAGCTCATGCATTTGTTTATAATATATAGTGTTATAAATATTTCAAAATATTTCATAAATAATCAGTTTTTCCTTTTAATATGTAAAGGGATAGCTCATTTAGCATTACGGTATAGAAGAAAATAAGATATCAATCATTGGCATGGCCAAGTAATTTTAGCGCGTTTTTCACATGTTGTATTTTACAATAATGCAACTAATGAACTTTTTACTAACAGAAAATAGTACTGTACCACTCCTCTAAATGTACTACTATTGAGCTGAAAAGAAATAATGACACAAATCTGTATCCGCACTATAAAAAAAGGAAAAAAAAAATTTTTTTTTTACAGAAGCTACAAAAGCCCGGACAAGGTGACTTAACTCCTTGTCTAGGCATAAAACTCGCTTCTATGTATTTATTCTTTTAAGTTTAACAAGGAAAAGTATATACAATTAATAATAACTTAACTACTACATTACTTAAAGTTTATTTAGCTTAACTAACAAAGGCTTATGGAATGAAAATAATGACTCGTATACGTAAACACTGATGGTGTAGTCAGTCAATTTTCCAAAGATTGCATCAATAGTGGTGCCAGAATAAATTTACTAGGTAAAATTTGAGAAAATTTTGTTATAAACTAGCGAAATTCAGGAAAATTTGTAGGAAAATTCGGGAAAACTATGGGAAAATTTAAATATGATTCGGCTCTTCTAGGGCACAAATGCGACCAAATGCCGAAAACCCGAGGTCAATTGGTTGCTTATTGGCTGAGAAAAAGGTAGGACAAAATATGGAACGAAGACAAGACGAAATTTGCGTCCTATTAGCGCTTTTGTTCCACTACGTGAAAAACGCGCTAAAAATGAGAAAATCATTTAATAAGATAAAATGTGTCACCTTGAATAAAAATCGAGTAGTATAAAAAAATAAGCGATTTTCTACAGGATAGTGAAACCAGAATATAATATTAACATTTGAGTACTTTTATATCTGAAAGAATATTCCAAGTTTGGGTCCTGTTCTTTGACATTAGCCGAAGACAGCCATAATGAAATTGGAATACTTTTGTTACAGAAGATATTTAGAAATAAAGTTTGTTATATCTGTTCCGCAGTAAAAAATTTCACTGAAAACAACTTAGTATCCTGAAAAATTGGGACTTTATAAAAGATAAATTTTAACTTAAGATATATTTTGAACATGTCTTTTAAATAATCATATAATATGGTCTACAATTATTTTTCGGCTAGTTAATGTTAGATTGAAAAGAAAGAAAAAAAAAACACGCGACGAGTATTACGCGTATTACCGCTTATAGCAGGGGTGGCCAATCTTTTTGGGAAGAGTGCCTCTTTAAACTTTTCCAACAAACAGAAGAATATGGAAAATGTGAAAAAATGTTACTTATAGGCTAATGCAATTCTTACGCAAATAGCACATATTTTATGGAAGTCTAAGTAGTGTAAGCTTAAAAATAATATAATAAATAAGACAAAAGTACGAACTTCAGTTTTATTTTATTAAAATTTTCTTTAAACTTAATTCTAAATAATTATTAAACAGTGCTTTCTTAGAGTAGTTTTTTATTTCGTAGATTTTTTACTGAGTCATCTACATTAGGATCAGTTCTCGAAGATGCTAACAGAATCGCGGGTTGTTCTAGGTGTGCATCAGTTTCTCTTTTTCCTATAAAATCGTGACAAAAAAAGCAGAAGTGTGTTCACAAAAGAAGATATCAGATAAATCAGGATTGAAAAATAACAATCTTTTCCTTGTAATCTTAAATTTAAATGTCTTGTAATATCGGTAAGAAAACCTAAATCTCAAAGCCTGTCTTCATTCTTGAGAAGCAAGCACTCATAGGGCAGTTCATTGTTTTCTTCCAGATACTTTAAAACACACACACTCTCTCAAATTCCAAAATCTCATGAATGCACTTCCTTCGAAAAACCAACGCGCACAACAATGAAGGAGTGCTGTCTACATAATAATTTTCTATTGTTATTTCATTAAGTGTATTTAAAATAGATATTTTTTGTTTTATTTTGTCCTAAACGCCACTTTTCAATAAAACAGTAAAAAATTAGTATTTATTATATTTTCAAAATTTGTAATCTTTCAATAAGTTTTCGCATGCCACTCTTACAACTCTGTCATGCCACACTGTGTCACGCGTGCCGTGGTTTGGCCACCCCTGACTTATAGTATCCTTCTTTTCTCAACTTTTAAAATGACAAATCATTTTTTGTAAAATACAATTCCAATAGATTAGTTTCTCTATAAATTCCTGTTGAGTTATAATATTTTTCAAATAAATTAACATCATTTAAATTTATTCTGTTTGTTTTGTAGGAAATAGTAAGTTTTAATCCAGTCTCAACAAATGTGTAATAAGATTTAATATCAGTTTATTTTATTTTTTATTAATATCAATTAATTTTATTTAAAAGTAAAAAATTCTCATTTTCCACTACGTATAACACATTTTTTACAGATGTAAATAAATTCAGAGAAGAAAAAAAGTAAAGGAAATTGAATAAGATACAAAATAATCCCTGATAGAAAGACTTTCTGTTCAATAAATGTTATTCACTACAAATGCATCTTAAATATTGCTCTGGTACTCACACATCTGGTACACACAAAAGAATGTGCACTCGATTTTTTTTTGACCTCTTATCTTCACAGCTGACTTTACTCTTAACTCTAATCTTAATTGGCCATGGAAATTTTAAGTTTTTGTGTGATTTCGCATAGAGAACGGTAACGTCTGTGTCTGTGGTGAAGCTGATGTCGATGCAGAGTACATTTGTTTGCGCTGCAGATTGCACTGCCAGAACTAAAGCAAATTTGAAGTGTATTTATATTTGACTGCCTGTTATTGTTTCTTGTTTGATTCAATTTTTATTTCTCGTTCGTGGTTTTACTTCTGTAAACATCGTCATACTTCGCGAAACATAAGTTTTTATTACTTTTTAATAAAAAGATAACAAGATTTAATATCCAGTTTATTTTATCTATTGCTTGGGACTGAATCAAAAATTAGAATTCCTTATACAAGGTAAACAGAATAAATTCAGAATGATGCAATTTCATTCAAAACGTTTCATGATTTACACTGGTTTTTATTGGAGAATATATTTATAATTGGCATTGCATTTTGCAAGAAAATCAACTTAGTCATTTTCAAATAAGAGAAAGAAAGATATTAAAGGGTAATGAGTTAAATTCTGCTTTTAAACCTAATCTTTTCTTCAAGAAAAACTGTATTCGAACTAATAAATTGTGAATTTAAATCTCATCAACGATTTCTATGTCATTATTCGTATGAGTTTTTTTTTAAGTTTTTTTTAGAGATTTTTCCGAATTCTTCTATACAAGCGCAGATCGCATGTAGAAAATGTACCTGAAGAGATCGTGGTACCCCATGTGCATCTAATATTCGGGTACTTAATCTAGTTTCCCCATAGATTGTTATGTTGAATTAAGAGCTCCGTTGTGCACTGTAACTTAGTCTTGAAGTTAAGATGTGGGCTTATGTGAAAGTTAAGATTAAAGCACAAACTTCAGACACTGTCCCCGTCATTTCATTAAAGCTCTAAGTTATGAATTCTAAGAGTCTGATGTGACTCTACATTAATCTAGTAGAAAGCTATATAACAGAGAATCCCTTTCTTTCCACACCTTAATTCCTAGGATTTTTCTATAGAAATTATTCATTATTACTATTGTCCCACTTATTAAAACACCTCATTAACACATGGTCAGCGAAATTAGAATCCTGATTCTGAACCTCGGTAGACCAATAGTTAAGGTTGCGAGATTCGCGACCTCTAATTTTCAAGTAAAATGTCAAAAAAGTTTTGATACATTAAAAATTTTGATATCTGAAAATGTAGGAAGAGCTATTGGTGAAAAGTACTAAATATTTACAAGAACGATGTCATTTTTACTTACATATAGCTATGTTATCTGTGAGAATTTCTTTGCATGTCCTTCTAAATTTCTCATTTTTTACAATTGGTTATTTTAAATTACTTTTGTTAAGCCTTTTAAAAGTTCAAATCGAATCAATCGCATTTTGTATATTTTCAGACTGACATAGTTCATAGATTTTATTCCAGGCGATTTATTTTTTGTTTACAGTGCCTATTTGACATCTTGAACAATTTAAAATATTTTTAGCGCGTTTTTCACGTAGTGGAACAAAAGCGCTATTAGGACGCAAATTTCGTCTTCGTTCCATGTTTTGTCGTACTTTTTTCTCAGTCAATAAGCAACCAACTGACCTCGGGTTTTCGGCATTTGGTCGCATTTGTGCCCTAGATGAGCCGAATCATATTTAAATTTTCCCATAGTTTTCCCGAATTTTCCTATTGTAAAATACAACATGTGGAAAACGCGCTAAAATTACTTGGCCATGCCAATGATTGATATCTTGTTTATTGAACTGAGTACATTTTTAGACGTTTTTATTTTTGCCAAATGTAAACCAAGCTGTATTAAAAGAAACCTATAATCAAACTACCTTATTGTAAATATTTTATAATGTAATTTTAATGTCCACACAATAGCAGAAATATTCTAGTACTGTAACAGGATGAGAGTACATATATATTCTCATTAAAAATACCTTGTTTTCTAATAATTTTTATTACTTCTTATAAAAACATAGAAAAATAATTTTTATTTTCATGTGAAAAGACATCTATTACCCTGACTAGTTAATTTAATATTATAAAAGCATTTGCAGTTTGGAATGTTATTTTTGTTATTCTCTGAGCAAAATCTGAAGCAACTAAGATATATATAAATGTGATTCAGCTTTTGGATAATTAAGCATAATTACGGAAAGCAACCTAAACAATATTTTAAAAGCTAATTTTAAGAAAGATTCTAAACAAGATTATCATTTATTCATTTTTGAATGTGATGTTTTTAACCTTGGCAGCTTGCCAAAACGAGAGTAGAATAACTTAAAATAAAATGAAGTGAATATTTATAGATCTTCCTTTAAATTCCAAAGATAAAAATTGAATGTTCAATCAAACTCATGAAAATAGTTGAAAATAGGAAAAGCAATTTCTAATATTTTTATATGAATTATTAAGTCTTCATGTGATAACATACGGCTAGGTATTTCTAGCATTCTATTTTATAAGAATTTAGTATATTTCTACAGAAGCAGCTGTTAAACTTTCAGTTTTAGACAGAATAAATATCAATAAAATTTCTGCCTATATGTGAACAATAAAAAAAATGAAGCTATAACAGAGAAATTTTTAAATGTTTTGATTATAACTCTCAAATTATTATAAGTTTCACTTGTATATAACGAAATCTTTGAAATCGATTTTTACCCACTTTAAAAGGTCAGATTAATTCGAAATTTTGCACATTTGTCAAGGACCGAAGACAATACAATAATTTCCTAATTTTGTTCCATTGTCCTGATCAGGACATCAGGAATAACGATTTCCAGATTTGGCGACTAATTCTATATACCACTTCCAGATTTAGCGACTTATTGCATATACCATTTCCAGACTTGGCGACTAATTCTAGATTTAGTGACTAAAAGATTAAGGTGTAAGGGGGGCGCGGCGTTCCAGAATTGAATTTCTACCATTTTCATATCCTACCCGAATACGCTGCCAAGCATGTATATATTTTTGTAGATTGTCGCGAACTAAGAACAGTAAGAAATAAATTATTGAATAAATAATTAGCATAAATAAGAAATACTTAATTAAATTCTACGTACTATATACATTGGATTATAATCGATCGAGAGAGAGAAAAATCATGAGTTATGGAGAACGGTCCGGATCCGTGGATCACCCCCCCCCCTCCCTTTGTGTGTACCACTGATGCTAGGTAGACCGCGACACTTCGAAAAAATTAAAAGTAGCTGACCCTGAAAAAGTCTGCCCACACCTGATCAAGAGCCTCAATCATCGCCCGAAGTTCACAAGTGAAGCAGGAGGCAATGGCACAGGAACCAATAACTCGTTGGTAGGTGCATCTTGTAGAGTGGTCATAAATACCCTCGAACCTCCATACAAGAATATTTCATAAGAAGAACCGTCTGTATAGGCAAACACGAAATCATATTTTGGATACTTATCAATAGTCTTGGGCCCTTTTCCCGTGATAGTACTAGTACGCTCACTCTTAGTACATGACTCTAATAGAGTTGAGAAAAGAGGTTCCTGATGAATACAAAATTTGTTGTGTTCAAGTCCAAGGGTTGTTCTAATTTCAATATCAAATTGCATTGTGGAAGATCTTTTTAATCTTGTGTTACTATTATAATTTTCAAAGGTTCTTCTAGCAATATGTTCTGGAATAGGATTTCCAGCCCTGTTTGTGAATTTGATTAAGTTGTATCTTTTTTTTTCAAGGCTATCAAGACCACGCTCCTTTAAAAACTTTAATTTGTTAGCAGAAACACTGCCCCCCCCCCCAACAATGATCTTGACAGTTCTTGCCTGCACACAAATGACATATATTCATAATTACATATCACCGTAAGTAAATCTCGTATGCAAAACCCTTCCCAATGTAATCAAATTTAACATCAAAAATTCTTTTATGTTTTTGCATTTTATTTTTATTAGTTTTCAACCCATCAGTACAGCAATATTAAAGGATTTTAAAGTAAATTTAAAATTTTCTTAAAATATTTGGAATTATTTTAAAGTTTTCAAAGTAATCTTTGTGCATGGACATTTTCTATATCGAATTGCACTTGTTCGATTATATATATAAAACGTTTTCATTTTTCTCTATTTGATCGTTATCTTTACTGCCTATGGCAAATTTGAAACAGCTTATTTGAAAGTTTAAAAGTTTTGAAATAAAAGTACACAAATCTGGATTTTAAAGTGTATCAATCTAAAAGTTTTCTTGGCTACGGCCAATAATAACATACATTCGAACGGTACACTCTTTATTTCTTAATATCCTAATTTAGTAGTCCAGACATAAAAAATGTTTTTATTCTTAATTTAGATTATAGGAAGAATTGACATCACTTTCAAGTGTGCACTATTTCCTGGACAGAGATCAGGTTCCTCTTAAATCAAAAATATTTAAATTACGACAGTGAATCCTTTATTGAGCAATAACTAAATAAATTTCTATGCATCCTAATTGGATATGTGATAAGAATATTTCTGAAGTATTCAATGAAGGAAAACCTCACTATAGACCACTACTTGCCAAACTTCTTACTATAATAAATTATAGTCAGTGGCGTGACGGAAAATGCTTGGGGCAACCCGCAAGGTCATATTTTGGGCCCCAAGGCAGATCTTACAGATTACAAAACCAAACATAATGTTCCTTTACATATCACGTAAAAATATTTAAACATTAAACGTATAACTGAATACAAAATAATCAACCTGAGTCTGAATAAACGAAGTAAATAACGTATAACATTAGAGAGTATTTATGGTATTTATTAAAATGGAAAATATCTAACAGCAGTCGAAAGATAACCTGGTAACTAAAAAAAAAACAGTACACTAAAAAAGACACGAAAACTATAGAATAATCTTCGATTCTAAATTCTTACGAAAGAAAAAAGGTACCGTTTACCTTATTCTTTGTTTTTGATGAGCTTGATCTAAAGTTCGATTATATTCTAGCATAAATACTGCCACTCTTAAAAAGGAGTTCTTTGTATGATGCAAAAATGATTTAATGAAAAAAGGAATAAAAAGCTGATACATTCCGTGTCTTAAGACAAAGGCACAACTACTATTACTAATACACAGACTAAAGGAAAATTTGTTCCCTTAAATCTGTATCTATGGTTGCACCTACATAATGCGCAAAATCACTTCTATTCAGTCTCTTTCTTCGTTTTCATCTTCCGACTCCTTTTCTTTAGATAGAGTATCTTTATTAGCTGAAATGTCCGAAACTGTGTTTTTTCTTTTGAATTAATTTTCACTTCCATGATTTGTTCATCAGGTTCCCTGGCATTACTATTACCAGCACTTGCACCAGGATTATGTGCTTGCACATATTAAAAAATTATCCAATTTTGTGCATATTTGCTATCAACATTATACTCATTTTCCTTTCGAATTTTTCGTTTATGAAAACCACTCAAAGTTTTTTTAACTCCACTCATTTTATTGCCGCGTTTCTTCTTGTTTTACTAACAAAATACCATTTTTTGAACCAGAATATTAAATTCCGATAAAAGAACAGTTCTAATATTGAAAGCGAGAAGAAGTGAGATGGAAATGTTGTAATAGTAAAGATACATGCCCTACATTTAAGTGCATTAAATATAAAAATAAAGCTGTCTGTTCTAAAAGAAGTTTTGCGAAACGTTTCTCATTATGCTTTATTTGATTGAATACTCCTAAATCTAGACCAAATAATCATTTAAAATGCTCTCTATACTTTTCTAAGTATCGTAATACTATTACACGTAAAAAAGGCGTAACAGATGTCCGTTATTTACGACTTCGCTAAATGAAAATGAATTACATGAGAGGGGGGGGGACTAAAGTTGTCAATAAGTTATTGCTGCTTCGGTAAAAAGTAAATCATGTCTTTTTTTTCTCTCTATAGCTAATGTAAAGTATACTATAATAATAACAGTGATGAATTTTTTTATCTTCCTAGCATTATATCCGATTCCCCATCTGACTTTCATTTTATCTGTTAGTAATTTAGGTGGTTTAAAAACAAAACCATCTAAAGGAAAGTATCTCTCATCACGGGGATAACAGAACATCAAACAAAATATTTTGATTTGGTTATTGAATCAAAGATATCTAATGAGCGTATTAAAGTTTTATTTTAAACGACGTCAGATCGCCGATTGTAAAATCGCTTAAAAGTTGGATTTTAAAAAAATCTAAGGTGAATTTTGAGAAAATCTACATAATGGCGTCAGTCAGGCTTTGGGTTCCCTAGAAGCCTTGCCCCCCCCCCGCAGTTCGGGGTTTGTACCTTACGCCACTGATTATAGTTTTAAAAAAAACAAAAAAAAAACACTCTTTTATAGTTAATCGAACTAAAATTCGACTTAAATTTTTAGTCGCCAAATCTGGAAATGGAATCTGAAATTAGTCGCCAGATGCGGGAGGGGATCTGAAAAAGAAATCCTTAATCCTGATGATTCTGATCAGGACAATGGAACAAAATTATTAAATTATTGTATTGTCATCGGTCCGGGACAAGCGAGCAAAATTTCGACTTAATATATCCATTTAAAGTCGGTAAAAATTGAGTTCAAAGATTCCGTTACGTACAAGTGAAGTTTATAAAAACAGGTGTTAAAAAGGAAGTGAGTTATAGAAGTAAAGTATGAATCTATGGGACACATACACAGATGCTATAGTTAATAAATGTTAATACATTCTCAATTTAAAAGTAAACATTTATGATGGATTCAAAATGCTGGAGATCCTCCCTGTTCAACATCAGCGTTTAGTAAGCCTGAAGGAAAAGCAGGCAATATTAACTCCTTATCACTATAAAATCAAAACAGTCACGAAAATATTTCTTGAAGGAACTTGCAATGAGGGACTATTCCTACTTCCCTCTACCCCCCTCCCCTTGTCTACTTTTGGACCCGGCTAGATGTGTGAGAGGAACTAATTGATCAGACGGCATGATTCACTAAAATCGTTTATTTATCACAATATTCAACACAGATACAACAATAATCCAATTAAGATAGTTTTGATCAATAACGAGAGCGTGAAGGTAAGACCAGTTAGCATGGGGATAATATTTACGGACATCCAACTAATTTCTACGATAACTTATACAAGCTCGTTTTTAACTCGGACGCGCACTAACAATTTACTCTCTAATTTCTATTTAAATAACGAGCACAGTACCTGAACTCTTGTAATTCAAAATCCTATAGATGAGGCCTTGGACACTAATAGTTGGCTTAGTCACTTCACAAACGAGCTATCCTCATTTTGGTAAACTTCAATTCTCACTTTAATAATCTTAGATTCTCACTTCACTAACTCTCAAAACTCGAGAGAATGCAGAGTTTATATAATAAACTTAATTTGCATAATCACATTTTCTTATCTTCGGTGAAAGTTGGTTGAAATTATTATTTCCCTTAAAGAATCCCCAAGTAGTTAGTAGAGCCGCATATAGATCCGTCAAAAACTTATTGGTCTGTATTATTTATTAGGTACAGTGTATGTGTGTTTATGACTGTAGTTCAGCCTACCTTGAAGGTATGTTCCTGCTGCTACTCTTAAACCATGAGGTAATAAATTATATCAAGGCTATAGTACAAGTACGCTAACAATCTTTCTTTTTACTGTGATTTAAAGTATAATAACTTTGCTTAGTTTTTTTGTATAATATTGGACATGGAATTTACGCACCTATTTTATGTGTAGCTCTTTATGTTACTTAACCATGTTCAAATGTATCAAATTCATCTCTAGAGTTAAATTAATTCTTATGCGTCAAGTGTTTTTAACGTGTATACTTAAAACAGTTACAAAATCTAAAAAAACTTAAAGTTTTTTTTTTATTTCAGCTGTCACAACATACCTCATTCCAAAAAGATACATATTTTCAATGCTGGCTTTCACTGCATGTTGTATTGCTGTTTCATATAACATTAACCTTAGCATTGCAATAGTTTCGATGGTGAAGCAGGAAAAAGATAATAGACATCTCCTTAACGTAAGTGCAACAAATACTTCATATAATTCTACACAGGTAAGATACATTAATTATTTATTTTATTCAGTTAAAAATGAATATTAATAATCTTTTTATAAAGGGAAATACTTTAATTAATGTAATTTATTTTTCAAAGCTCAAATATATGAAATGAACTTTTAAAAATTCATAATTTAAAACAAGAGTTATACTTTATATGATACTTCACCCCCCCCCAGCCGTCAAATTTCCAGAATATGAAAGGAGAAAAATATCGATGTATGCGAGATCATTTTATCATTCTATTTTAACAAGTAAGGACTGATCAGAATGAGAATAGGTTTTTCAAAATAAGCTGTTAATATATATAATATCATATAGATAGTGCTCTGCACAAATATATATATTCTAAAAAGTCACTATTCGTTACGAACCTCATACTACTGAGTGGAGACAAGATCAGTGGCGTAGCTTACACCCCCGCATTGCGGGGAACCCAGGGACTCTAGTGGGCCCAAAGCTTGACTGACGCAGAGTACTCATTTGGGCTTAGGACCCAAAACCCGAGTTTGCAGGGCTGGGGGCTAATATTTTCCGTTACGCCACTAGACAAGATGGTACCTTATGGAAAACCAGACGTTTTTCATGGACTTTCATGGCTTGAAAAATATGACTCATTTTGTATTAATTAATTATTATTTTTTTTTACATTTCATTAAGAACTCGAAATCATTCGATTACTAGCATATAACACACTCCATCAAATAGACAAGGTTGGCATAAATATATTTGAATCACTGCTTTGATCAATAACTATGTCACAGATCTCCCTGTCCATAGTGACCCATTTTATTTGAAAAAGAATGAGTTTAAGTATTTCTTTTTCTATTGAAAATTTGTGAGAAGATTTATTTCAAATTTAATTTTAAAAAATTGAGATTTTTAATTCGTAATTTAAATGCTGTTGTTTCTAATGCCACCTGTCTGACGGTGTCAGATCGAGGCCCATCGTGGCAACGGGCCAGTCTTTAGCTTTTAGCTTTGAGCACCGTGCAGGTAACAGTACGATTTGGCTTGGTTCATACACGATAGAGGGCGACACCACCTATCTCCACCTCCACAATTTATGCATGGAACTGGTGGGGAGGGAAATATTCTCCAGCCCTCTGCACCCGTTGTTGCTGCTACGACCGTCCACAAAGTTTTCGGACCCACTGATTTAACAAGCACGTACTCCGTGTGTACATCGAACCCAGGCCTTCCGGTCTGGCATCCGATGCTCTAACCACTAAGCTACCCACGGCCCTAATTTATATGCTAAATTCTTTAAGCTGTCAACTATACCGTTTTCATAAAACACAAAGAAAACCCATTAAAAGTTCAAATAGAAAATCCGACAATTAATGAAATTAAGTACTTTTCTTTTAGATATCTGTTCCCCGTTTGGAATGGAGCGCAAAAATGGAAGGCATTGCATTAGGATCCGTCTATTACGGTCAGCTGGTATCTTTTATTCCTGGTGGTCGCATGGCAGAACTCTACGGTGGAAAAAAAATGATCATTCTATGTACTCTCATTTCTTCATTGGCGACTATCATGCTTCCTGTAACTGCTATTTGGAGTCCGTATGCCTTCATAGCTGCAAGAATAGCTGTTGGTATCGGCACAGTAAGTAAAATTATAGCATTTGGGGAATGTTCTTACAAGAATAGAAATTCAGTTTTAAAAAACGAAAAGGATGTTGACAAATTAAAATGGTCTAAATGGCATATTTTGTACCTACTAAAAAAAGACAATAAATTTAAATTTAAAAGTTAAAGGTCAATAAATATAGAATATTAAATTTCTAATTATATTCAATAAGAAAAATTTATGTGCATGTAAATAAAAGAATTCTATTTAAAATAAAATTGCTCTATTATGAAAACATTTTATGTTTTCAAATCAAGTATGGATGGAAGTGAAAATGGGGTGTTCTTTTCTGAACCATATAAAAATAGAATAAATGTACATACTTGATTTTGTTTAAGGTATCCGACTATCCTAAAATTGTGAATTTTGCCAAAAATTGACACATTTTTTTATGATTTTATTTTATAGGCCATCTTATTAGCTTTACAAAAATACCAAGTTTATTATTTTTCGTTCATTTGAACAAATACTACAAGTGTTTTATTAAAAGCAGATGCCATCACTTTAAGCAAGATGTCATACTTTATATCGCATTTTACTCCGAATGTATTTTTTTAAATACTCAAATGGGACCAGCGATTGCGCAAAAAGTTTTGAAAATAATTAACTGAAATTTTTTTGTATGTTCTGTATAATAGTAGAAGTGTTTTAACCTTCAGATTTATCAATCACTGTTTTATTACAAAATTTACAATCCCTTATGTGAATATAACCACTATTTGTTTAAGCAATTTCATGTAATAACAAAGATAAAGTGCTCTAGTTTTTGTAAAATTTAAAATACTTCTTATCCTGAAGGTCATTTTTAAAATGAATAACATAGCAAAAAAATAGAAAATCTGTTTATAAATTTTTGGTACAAAATGGGAAGCGTTGATGTTATTTTTTGTCAATTTTTTCCCATTTTAGTATAATTTCTTTTTCTATTCTTAATTTTAGCATATTTTTCTTAGAATGTACTAAACAAATCTAAAAACAACGAAAAAAAAATCCCCATATCTCCATTTTTTTTTTTTTAAAGTTCTCGCAAGTAGTGGAGCAAATACTTTAAAGCAAATAACATCAAAACCAATTTAACTCGGTGATTTCACTATACAGTTCTATAGCAATCTCTTAAGCTGAAATTATGTGAAATAACTTTTTATTCATTTGCTTAAAAAACTTATTAATGTCTCCGTTTCAGTTTTACATAGCTTGAAACTCTTTCTAGGCAATAAATATTGTTTTCCACACACACTTCTCTATCTGATCCTTATTTTAAAATTCCAAGGCTCTAGTTGAGATATGCATACCTGCCGCTAAGTTCAATACATGGCCAATCTAAAAAAACAAGAAGAGATTTTATTTTTATGTGAGTGTAATATACGATGAAAAACAAAATGCCAATTATTTCAAGAAATAGTTACATAAAAAAAATAATGATCACAAAAATTCCCAAGGTTACTGTCAAAACATTTTATTTCTGTCGTCAGATAAAGTACTGAGTACAGTTGCAATTATCGAATTGTTTTGTTGTTTATTCAAAAAAGAAATTTCTTTAAAATAAGTTTCATAGTCAAATTTATCATAATTTGAATTGTTTATTCATTTTTCTATAGCAACTCTTAAGTATAGCAACGATGTACCCTATGTAAAAACTACCATAGGGTACTTTTGATTATCGATATAAAAAAAGATCGTTCTATTGATTCTTGGATATGAAATTCCATAGACTGGTCGCATTTAGTGTTAGAAGATCCTCCAGTGTTAGAATCTTATTTTAAATTTAAATTCCTTATAAATTTTGTATTCTTTTTTCTACTAAATTTTTAATCAAATACTTTCTAGTAATCTAATTTTAAATCAAACAAACGACTCATTGTCTTTCAGTAACTGGAAGAAAAAATTTTTTTTTAGTATATGTTACTTTATATTATTTTTTAAATTGTAAAAATTATTTTCTTTTAAAATGTTTTGAAAATTATTATAAAAATGCATTAACGCAGCAATTTTATAATCATAAGGATAGATATAATGAATTTTCGTCATAAAGAACAAGTATTGTTATACATAACGGTAAAGCAGGGATAGTTAAATTATGAATTCAAACAGTTGAAAATTTGGTCAATATCTGAACAATTTATACTTCAATTTATGAATTACTTTTAGAATGCCAAATGTACTAAAATTTTCCATAGCATGAATTACATTTACAAAGTATTGTCAATATTTTTATAAGAAAAATCTACTAATTTGAATCTATGCGTAAATTTCTTCACGGTATCAGACGAGATCTAAAAAATTGTTGATTCAAGGAAAGTCCAACTCAAAAAGGAAGTGGGAGTAAAGATCCTATATAGAAAGGTCCTTGTATCAAAAATGTGTTCTGGAATTGCCTTGATAAATGTAAATAGGGAAAAAAAACTTTTCAGTTCTCACAGAACGAGAGAAAATTTCTCGGCTTAACTGCTAGCAAGACAAAGAGAAATATTCGAAAGCTTTTATCCCAATCAAAACAGACCAGTTTCTATATATATATATATACCAGTATATAGTGATTTCTACCACGCTGTCCAATTCTGAGATTCTCCGTCAGAGAATAGTATTCCAAAGTAAGGGCAGGGAAAAATGAAGTTAGATCATTACAGCCTCCCTTATTCCTTTTGTCTTCCCAACGAGATTCAACATTTCGGGGATGTCCACATAAAACGGTATCCACTGAATAAGAATATAGTTGGAATGAGAAACCATCTTATAGAGCCCGTGAAGAATGGAAGTGGTGGTTTTATCTCCAATGAGGAACCCATTTTTAAGATGCTCAAATAAGCTATGACGGTCGATTAAAATTAGCAGAATTCTTTCTCAGTTAGAATATCCTTAAAGTATCCGACTACCCTAAAATTGTGAATTTTGCCAAATGTTGACAATTTTTTTATGATTTCATTTTATAGGCCATCTATTAGCTTTATAAAATAACAAGTTTATCATTTTCCGTTCACTAGAACAAACACTACAAGTGTTTTTGTAAAAGCAGATGCTATTACTATAAGCAAGACGTCACACTTTAAAACGCGTTTTACACGAAATGTGATTTTTTGAAAATAATCAAATGGGGTCAGCGTTTGCTAAAAAAAGTTTTGAAAATAATTAACTGTGTGAATAAGTTCTGTATAATCGTAGAAGTGTTTTAACATTCAGATTTATCAATCACTGTTTTATTACAAAATTTACAGTCCCTTATGTGAATATAATCACTGTTTTTTTTAAGCAATTACATATAGTAACTGAGATAAAAGGCTCTAGTTTTTGTAAAAATTAAAATATCTCTTATACTGAAGGTCATTTCGACAATGAATAACATATAGCAACACATCAGAATTGAAAATTGTTTCATAAACCTTTGGTACATAATGGACCGCGTTTATGTTATTTTTTGTCGATTTTTGCCCATTGTTTCCCATTTTAGTTATAATAATTTATTTTTCTCTTCTTAATTTTAGCATATTTTTTTTAATGTACTAAAAAAATCTAAAAACGTAAAAAAAAAATCCACATATCTCCATATTTTTAAAAAAAAAAAGTTGCCGCAACCAGTCGGATTCCTTAAGTTTCATATCTCTCAATTACAAGCAATTAACTTCTAAAAGCAGGGAAAATGTTTCAAAACATAACGTTGACAAATGCATATAAATCACTGAGAAGTTTCCAAAACAAGTACCAGCCTTGCCAGTATTTCCAGCATCAGCTACTACTATCCTCACGAATATTAAGACCTCCAAAGCCATTGTAATGTAGGCTGCAAAATATTATTTCTTATTCTTTAGAAAAATATGGTTATAGTGAAAGAAGACCCTCAACAGAGGTTCTCTGAAGGGTTCAAGTAGCATTTCACTGAATGCGAGTATTTTCTGTGGCTCAATTTAACTGAACGAGGTATTTTTGTTTTAATCTTTGGTGGTCTTTTTCAGTTATGCCGGTGCACTAAAGCTCTATTATGATGACCATAGTCAGAGATTATTATATTTAAAAAGAGGCTAATTTATTCAGCTAATAAAAGGCTATATCTGAAGGTCGGTTGAACTTTAATCCAGTTGTAAAACGGGCAGTAATTAAAAGTACTCGTTTCATTTCTTCAGTTTAGGGGAAGTATTACATTTTGTTTAAGTATCATTACGGATCGTACCATGGATGTGGCCACGGCAGTGATTCACGCCTTTGGCAATATTTGACTCATTTCTTTATCTTTATTTTGTTATATACAATACCTTTGCACTTTGTCATACACGACAACAACAACAACAACTGAAAAATGAGATGAAAGATTAAATAAGTAGTTCTAAGTGTGTAGTTGTATATGTGTACTTCCTAATTCCTTCCTGGAATATATTAATAAATATTTAGTCACTTTCAGTTTTTGAATATAAGATTCTCTAAGAAATTCCTTTAAAATTAATGGATGGGAAGGAAGATCGATCAAGGATTAACCTAAGTAAAATGAAGCGAAGTCAAGATTCTGAAATAGCAATTTGTATATGAATGGCATGCTTAAAATAGAGAAAACGTTTCGCTTTATTTTGAAATTTTAATCAGCAGTGGAATGAAATTCACGTTTAAAGATCGTAATTTATATTTATAAATGCAGTCTTTATATTTAAAGAACCGAATTTTTTCGCCACTTGAATACTAATGATTACTAATGATACTTGATTACTAATGAATCAAGGAACTACGTGGATTTATTTTCGCTTCTACTAAACGGTATTACGTGCTCCTTTACTAACTTGTTCAATACTATATCTTATCCAGATATATTATATAAGTATTTTGAAATACGCAACCCTGTGGTGAAATTAAAAGATGATCAATAAATAACAAAGAAATAGGAATATACGAAAATTTCAAGAAATATGGGGAAACTTATTGATAATTTATCAATTTTCAAAATTTATTGTGAAAAGTAAAAAGTATATGTTTTCTTGGTATATAAATAAAAAAACTCTCTGGAAATTATTTAAATATCCCTCAAGTTATTGCGTAATTCAATTCGTGGAATCTTGATGACCATTTGATATTTAGCAATGCGTCTGAACTTACGCATTTTTTAATAATGTAAGCCCTATCAAAACTTAGAATTTACTCTTAAAAATAACATCAGAATTAAAGGCTACAAGGCATGGGTAAATTTATTAAAGCATTTAACTATCTTCTTTTGGGAGTGGTTTTTGTTAAAAATAAAGTTTTTTAATTGTGAATTTTTTAATATTTTTTATTGCCTTTAACTAAGATGTTTCAGTCAAAGAATTAAAATTTCCTTTAAATTAAGATTTTTAAGACAAATCTAAGCAAAGTTTGAGTCAAAGCTCAACATTCCAAAACTATATCGGAAGATTATATTGAGAGATTTCTTAAGGCAGTGGTTCTCAAAGTGGGTCCCATGAAAAAATTTAGAGGTTCCATGTGACAAATTTTACCTGATTAAAAAAATGAGAATTTTTTTTCCATATATTCACATTTTCCTCGGATAATTTACAAACGACCTCAACATTTTTGCAATTTTTTTGTGTACAAATACCGGTGTATGAATGCTTTACCGAGATCAAACTTTTGATCCTGAGAATGAATAAAATACGGAAAACACTGAGCTGACACTTAATAAAACGTTTAAGTACGTTTCTGTATTATAGAGCTGTCCCATTGCATCATCGAAAGAATTCGTTGAGGAAGATGATGACAATGCACGTATAGCCCCAATTATAGCAGACAAAAACATTTTGGAGTTCTTTCTCTCAAACTCAAAAGATATCATTGACGCAGATTCCACTGACGGAAATGAAATGAATAATGCAGCTCCTTTGCCTACATCCTCCGAAATGAGGAACTATTTGAAAACTATGGGCAATTATTTAGTCACATATTCTAATTGTGAAATAAATAACAAAATGGATGACATCGAACAATTTGTTGACAATTTGATGCTAAAAAAACATATCAAAGAAAAATATCAGATTAATTTTCAAAAACTCAATAAATGTTTTGTTTTTTTAAAAAAAACTCGAAAACTTTGTATTGAATTTCTTTAAGTTCTTGTCAATGTTTTCGTTTAGTTTATTTTTATTAAATACGTGTATGGTATACATATCTATAAATATAAATAAAATGAACTCTAATAAACTTAGTTTTGTTGATATATGGGATGGAGGTGCAATATCATTTAACACGAAAAAAATATTTCAGTCCCTTCCGTTTCGTGTTAAGCGATTTCCACTGTATCCATATTTATGTGTTGTTGTTGTTGCTCGCCCCATTGGCCAGCGGTTCTAGACCTGGTCTATTACGTCATACACTCTAAAATAATCCAACACCAGCAAGGGAACATTAGCTAAATCCTGCTTGTCCAATAGGAAATGAATTCCTATTGGGCTACTCGAAGCCCTAAGCATTCGAGGATGTGAACAGGCGAGGCCGGCTCATAAGAACAGTTGGATTACGCTTCAATGCTCTTGGATCCTTCAGAAAATTTCATTGATTTAAGATGACCACCTCGAAAGCGGGCTCTAATAGTTTTGTTCCTGTCTATTAAAACGCACTGATACCAATGGTGCTCTGGGGGGGGGGACAATCCAAGTGGTCATATTCTGGTGTTTAATTTTTGAGAAAATCTCCAAAAAAATTAGAGGTGCCGACGGCTCACAAGCGCCAGCCTTGGACAGAGTGTCCACAATCTCATTTCTCACTAGATCTACGTGGGAGGGAATCCACTGCAGATGAATCTGATGCGATGTGAAAAGTCGTTTTAACTTGTTGAATATTGACACTCCAACATTATCTCTCACATTTTGCCAATTGGATAAGGGCTGTATTGAACTTCTACTATCAGACATTCCAAATCGCTCCACCAATGCAAGAGAACCAAGGGTCTCATCAATGGCTATTAGCCCACTGCGAAAAAATTTTATTTTGTTTGTGTGTGCTTAACTTCTGTGTGTATCAAATAATGACAAGTATATAACTAATTTTATCAACTTATTTAGGGCCCTATTATCCCTATTGTATTTTATATGCTGGGCAAATGGATTCCTGAACACGAGCGAAGTTTCCATGCATCTTTTATTCTGTCAGGGTATGGTATTGGTTCTTTCCTGGCTGTTATTGTCTCTGGTGCATTATGTGGAACCAACATGCTTGGAGGATGGCCTTCGGTATTTTACATTGGAGGTAAACATACTACTATTGTACAAGGTATTTTTAATTAATTTTCCTGAGCTAATTATTAATTATTATTGTTCGTCATCTAGCTGTCTCTGGAATTTTATGGTGTGTAATTTGCGCATATTTTATGTACGAAACTCCAAACATCCATCCAAGAATAAGTGAAGAAGAATTCTCTACAATTGTTTCAGGGATAGAAACAAACAAGAGAGAAAAGGTATTTTAGTTTTGTTCTACTTTTATTAGTTATACTTGTATAAATTATTACTTTCTGTGAAATCGTATAAAGGAATAAGTCTTCAAAAAAGCTTATATGCTATTATTTTTTTAAATTCTAATTCCATTAATTTCTGGGTGGTCTAAATATGCGTTAATAAACAACTTAGATTGGATGTTGTATGAATTTAACTTCAACAAACTGTTACTATATACCGTAATTAATAGTTATTAGTCTGTTCCAGCTAAAAATAATCAATGTTTCTTTCTAATTGATAGTTATTTTATATTTACAAATAATAATAATAAAATTTTTTCTGTGTTTTATTAAGAGAAGAAGACTTAGTGTACGGTAGCGCTCATGACGCATGACTCCATCAAATGATGGGGCAAAAAGAAGAGCTATAATAAAATTAGACTCGATTAAATTTTGGAATTTTTAATCCTTCGTTTGGCATCGTATGAAAATTTGAAGACAGAAATATCAGATTAGCAGTCGATCTCATTGATTGGTTCAAAATTAGAAGATTTATCACCACTATCCTACTGTGGCTTTTAATTAGATAGATAAAATGGGATCGAATTAAATAAAACTATTTATTGGTACATATTAACCATAGAATTCTGGATTAATATGTTTTGTTTCCCATCACAGCCATTTATCCTTTGTACTTAAGAATTCATTACTTGTTTTCCTTTTACAATTAAAATTTTAGCGACTGATTATTTATATTTTTTATTTAAAGAACAGATTTTTATTGGGAACCAGCTGAATTTCATTGTGTTTTTTTCAAAGTCTACAGTTTATTTTGTCTTTTTACTGATCGACTGTTGTTAATCCTATGTGTTGTTGTCAAACTCTTACAGAATTCTACCAATAATCTATTATTTATATAACATATTCTGTACCTATTTTCTACTGATCTCAGTTGTTTAGTTTCTAGTTTTGTTTTGTAGCAATATTGCCGCCTAAAGAAGAATTGCTACCATTCGCTGTAGCTCGATCGGTTGAACATTAGACCGCAGATCCGTCCGACCCTGGTTTGACTTCCATCCAGTGTGTTTTACCCTAAGACAGGAATTTTAATTTAAAAATGTTATTTATTATTTGTCTAAAATCTGGATGATTCCAAGAATTCCTTTGCTGTATTGAACTAGATGTTTTTCGAATACTCTGCTTGTATATAAAAGCTGAGTTTTACCAGTTGGGGGTCAGTTCTCCATTCTGTTCTCTAGCGAGTTGCTGTGGCCGTGGTAGCCTAGTGGTCAAGGAAACGGACTCGTGACCAGTGTGTCATGAATTCGAGTCTAGTGCGGCTGAAGACCCACCTTACAGAGGGGGCTGATGCATGTTAAATATGTCGAGGCTCAAACGTTCTCCCGTTGGCGTGGTGTGGAAGTTAGGAGATAGGGTGTCAGCTCGGGTGTCATCCTCATTTCTTAACCACTGCTCAAAATTACGAGTTGCAAAAAACCCTCGAGTAACTCAATAGTGTGACGCTAATATTCACACCGTCATTGGCGAGTTGCTTTGTTCTGATAAATCCAATTGTTGATTCAACCTAACCATGTAATTATTTCCATTTTCATGACAATATTTTGTTCATCGTAGAATTTTTAAACATGTATATAGATTTGTTGATTTAATTTTTTCTGTGTGCATTTAAATAAGCAAAATTATGCAATTAAAAAGAAATTTGTAAAAAAAGGAATTTATTTTATCAAAATGAATTAATAAATTCTATACAGTTTTATTAAAGATTATTATTTATTAAAGATTACAGATTATTAAAGAAGATTTTATTAAAGTAAGATTTATTACAGAATTAAAAAAAAATTGTTGTAAGAGCCATATTTAAAGATGTTCCCTTCATTAAATGTCATTTAATGTCATTCTCAAAACATTCCTGATCTTAGCTAACGACTTTTCTAGTATTTTGAAAAATTACCAGATTTATGAACTTGAATTTATGCAGTAACATTATGATTTAAAAATAGAAATTGACACTGAAAATTTATGGACATGAAATTTTATAAATGGAATTACCCAAGCATCAAAACGTAATGAAGGAAATATTACTTTTTTAATGCTACATTCTAAAGTATATAACGCAGTGTACCTCCAACACAACTTTTTTTAAAAAAAGTATTCTACTTAAATGCCATCAAAACATTTATATAAGAAAAAAATTAGAAAAAATGTTATTTTAACCAATATTTTTTGATAAAACTCATTTAGTAATTAGATTTAATTTCTATACGGAGGAGTAGAATGGTACTATCATGTAATATTTAGATTCTGGTACCATAATGACTGAGTAACTAATCAATAAGCTTACTTTTTTTGTATTTCCAGTTGTAATTAACATACATTTTATATCCATTTTCTCAGGTACTTTCTATACCTTGGAAAGAAATGGCCGTTTCTGTTCCCCTTTGGGCTTTAGCTATAGGATTTTTTGGACAATTTTGGTTACTAGGGTTCTTTTCAACAGTTCATGCCTTGTACATGGGTACAGTGCTCAAGCTTTCTGTGGCTAAAGTAAGTGAATATAGATTTTTATAAAAAATAAACTCCCGTTTCAATGAAATTGCATCTCCAAAAATTTTCTGAAAGATTTGGAGCTATCTGGAGGAAGCGATAAAACCCTAATGAGAAGGTTATAATTTTCCCTTAAAAACAAATTCAGTGATTTATATTTTTAAAATATTTATATTTTTATTATGATATACTTGTGTAAATTATGGATTATTATTATCAGGTTATGAAATGATCTACAATTAAAGTAAAACACAGCATTATGAATTCCCTTCATTGCAATATTTAAAAATATTGATAACATGCCTGCCCCCCCCCCACACTTCTTTCTGCTAAAAATGTGTGAGCTCATAAATTTATGAGGAGACATTTAACGGTGTTTAAAACTTTCTTTTAAATCTTATAATTGTGGTAACTTGAAAATATATATTTCGAAAAAAAAACGTAATTGTATTTTGTAATTAATTATGAGTAATATGAATATGAAAACACAGAGAGAGAAAAATGTCAACTTACGCTCTCTGCCCCCACTTACGCGATTTTCAAATCTCTTCGATCCGTCCTTTGTTTGAGAGGGGGGAAAATAGCGAAATTGGTAATGTGATTGAAATATTATCGATCTTTCCAGGCAAATAAATTTAGAAGTAGATAGTAATAACACTCAAGAACTTCTGGACAGAGACGTCCTAAGGCATGGGTCGACTGGACCCGGGCCCAGGGCCTCACCACAATGGAGGCCTCGTCTCATTCTCAATTCAGCTTTAATAAGATCACGATTCTAATAATTTCTTAGGTCAAATGTTATTTTCTGCTGTATTATCCAAAAAGCTGGCAATTTCAGACGATATGTCTACTGGCTACATGTGATGACCATGATCCATGCTAGGCCTACCACCATACACCTTCATTACTCATTCAGTCAAAACGCGGTATGTCAGTGCGCCGATCAGTGCGAAGCCATACACATTTATTTGCTTTTGTACGAGTATTTGACAACGTATGCTATATACTGTCTACTTTTATAGGTCATAGGCAGGGCCTGCATTTGTGTAGGGGCACAGGACCCTATTTTTGCGTAGGGTCTCATGGTCTCAAGAAGTCTTAAGGCCTTCTGGATTTTCACAATCAGACGCTAGCAATTGATGAGCTCATAGAAATGCAAGACATTCAAGAACTTGAGCCTTTAGTCCCAGTTTAATCAGAAGATCGAATGACGGTTGGGAATTCGACAGAAGGCCTCACTTTAATTAGAAGAGAGTTAAAAATTTTAGGAAATGTAAACTACAACGGCGATGATATTTTTTCAACGAAACAAGGAATAAAAAAATTATTGGCATGCTACGAGGAAATCGTGCTGGAGATAAAAGAGCTTTGAGAGGGTAGATTATTGTGTTAAGATTTTATGAAATCTTCTACATCAAAATAGCTTCAGTTTGCGATTTCGTATTTGCGCTATCTAAGATTTTGTTAAACATTTTTTCCCCCTAAATTATAATTTTCTTTCATCTCCGGCCCCAAATAAAAATAATTCATGTGTATTAATGTGGGAAATCATACCCCGACATACGCGTTTATCACTCAGTCCCACCCAATCGCGTAAGTTCGGGGTATTACTGTATTATAAATTTTTGACATTCAAGGAGAGAGTAATCCAGGACAATTTTTTAATAAATGAATTTGTTTTCAAATTTGTAGAAGGATTGTTTACTTGCATTTTAAAGGGATTTGTCATTGCTGGTTAGTATTTACTACACTGCTTCTGATCAGAAACTAATAGAAATAGTCAAATTTTAAAGAAATCATTGCGTAAAATATTTCAGAAAATGATGCAGAATTTCTGATTTTAGAAAAATAATGCTTTGTGAAATTGTTAACAAGGAAGCAGTACGTGATTAAGTTAAGCATAATTTAGTCGTACATGATACAGTAAAGTACGCTTAACGTGAAAAAAACTTTAGACGAAATATCGGTTAACAAGAAATAGTACAACGGTTTCTACAAACTGCTATGCATTTCATGCATTTTTCTCTTAACACGAAACGAAAATCGCTTTACATGAAAATATTTTTTTTTTGGAAATGAACCAAATACGAAAACACCAGCTGCACAGGCGCGGCTTCAGAGGGGTGGAAAACGAAAGAGAGATGGTTTCACAAGTTTCGTAGAAAGTAAGATTTGAAATACCTTCGGAATAGCCTGTAAGACGAGCCAATTTTATTTATCAAAACTACTTTCACACTCCACCTGTACAAAAGCCACACAAACTACACTGCTGGCCACCGTAAATGCAACACCAAGAAAGACAAGAGATAGCACAACAAAATTTATTTTGTAGATAACATGTTGACCAAGCATCAAATGATTAAATTTATAGACTTCTGTGAAGTGTGGTTCCTGCCAGAATCAGTAGCCAGAGTAGCCGCCATTGTTGCAGATCACCGCTGCCACACGCCTTGGCATTGATTCAAAGAGACTTTGGATGTGTCCTTGGGGTGCAGCAGACCAAGCAGCTTCCACACGTTACCAAAGTTGATCTGGTGTGGCAGCTAGGGGCGTAATCTGGGTCAATCGTTGAGCAACCATGGACCACATGTTTTCTATGGGCGAAAGATCCGGAGAGCGAGACGGCCAGAGAAGCCATTCAATCTAGTGATTGACGAAGAACCTTTGGACAATGCGTGACACGCGTGGTTGCGCATTATCCTGTTGAAATATGGCTGTCACCAAGCCCTGAATGTAAGGAAGGACAACTGGCTCCAACACCTCGGAGATGTAGCGCTGCCTGTTTAAAGTACCGTTGGATGCAGGAGGGTACGGCGGACCAACATGGTCGATCGCATCCACCTCAGTGCACCACTTCACGTGAAGACAGTCAAATTGGAAGCATGGCAGTGACGGATCGCTCAGTCACATCCCGAACCATAGCACAGCACATTGAGTCTGTAACGCATCATTCAGTGTCTGTGCGTACCATTCGACGCTGTTTAGAGCAGAGTGGTCTGTCCGCAAGACGTCCATTGCTTGGTCTACACTTGACGCAGAACAACAGACGTCTAAGCTGCAAATGGTGCGATGAAGGAAGGATGTGGGCGGCAGAATGGAATGAAGTTGTCTTTAATGACGAGTCACGCATCTATCTGCAACACCACAATGATCGGATTCAAGTCTGGAGACACCGTGGAGAGAGGATGCTGAACAGCTGCGTTATGCATCACCACACTGGTCCTGCACCTGGTATTATGGTATGGGGGTTATTGGATATCATTCTCGCACTCCTCTAGTACGCATTGTAGGTACTTTAAACTGCCAGTGCTACATCTCCGAGGTGTTGGATCCAGTTGTCCTTCCTTACCTTCAGGCTTGGCCACAACCATATTTCAACAGGATAATGCGTGACCACACATGGCACGCATTGTCCAAAAGTTCTTCGTCAATCACCAGATTGAATTGCTTCCCTGGCCGATTCGCTCTACGGATCTTTCACCGATAGAAAACATGTGGTCCATGGTTGCTCAACAAATAACCCCAATTACACCCCCAGCTGCCACACCAGATCAACTTTGGCAACGTGTGGAAGCAGTTTAGTCTGTTGTACCCCAAGAACACATCCAAAGTCTCTTTGAGTCAATGCCGAAGTGTGTGGCAGCGGTGATCTCCAACAATGTCGGCTGCTCTGGCGACTGATTCTGGCAGGAACCACACTTCACAGAAGTCTATAAATTTAATCATTTGATATTTGTCAACATGTTATCTAGAAAATAAATTTTGTTGTGCTATCTCTTGTCTTTCTTGGTGTTGCATTTACGGTGACCAGCAGTGTACTTTAAATTTTTCGAGTTCAGAATGCATACCAACATCACCGAGCTCCTAGCCATTTCATCAAAATCAATTTTATTTGGAAATACTATTTCATTAATACGCGATAGTGCATCTGCAACACTATTCTTAGAACTTGTAATATGTTTAATGTCAGTTGTAAATTGTCCGATAAAATTCTAAATGCCTTTGTTGACGAGGGGAAAGCTTATCAACCTTTTGACTAAATGCAAAAATAAGGGGTTTATGGTCAGTAAAAACTGTAAATTGTCTACATTCCACCATATGCCAAAAGTGTCTAATGGAAGAATAAATAGTCAACAATTCTCGGTCATAAGTACTCTAACGTGATTCAGCCGGTGTTAAATTTCGAGAAAAAATGCCAAGGGTTGAATTGAACCGCTTGCACCCTGTTGTAAAAATACCGCCAATAGCCAAATCGCTTGCATCGACTATCAAGAGTAAAGTTGAATTCTTAACAGGATGGGCCAAATTAGCAACATTAAGGTCAGTCAGTAGGGTAAAAAATCATTGAAATGATCGATTTTGAGTTTTTGATATTTGCCATATTTCGTAAACAGTTCAATGAACGAGTGGTTTAGAGGTAGGGTCGCCGCCTGTGGAACTGCTGGTCTCGGGTTCAAAACCTACCGACTGCTACTCGTCAGTTTTTTTAATTGATTTAAATTGATTCTCTGGAATTTTCCAGAGAGTTGCAGCGTATGCAAATTTGTGTTAATTTAAATAAATACTTCTAGAATATTCTAGATGTCACCACTGTATCATATATAAGCTGGCTTCCCTCGGGCTGAGGGGTTCAGTTCGTCTGAGTGTACGATCAAGTAGATCCACGCTTGCATTCAATAAATTCTCATTGCTCCATTCAACAGTGGTATTGCTACCTGTTCTACTCCAAGAATCTTCGTGACATTATTTCTGAAAATCTGTATTTCATTACCTTTCTAGGGATATAACATTTATGCCATATTTT
>BMAO01030172.1:0-14713 GCA_019973975.1 Trichonephila clavata
AAGAGAACAAAAGAGAGAAAGAGGAAAGAAAGGGAGATAGAAATAAAGAGTGAGAGCCAGAGAGAAAAGAAAAAGAGGAGAGAAAGAAAGGGAAAGAGAGAGGAAGAGAGAAAAACACAAGGTTAAAGAAGAGAGGAGTGACAGAGGAAAGAAATATACCTATCATACACTTAAAAAAGGCAATTTTAGTGAATATATTTTTTTCACCTTTTCGGCTGTATAATACCATCTTCTAAACGGTGTAAAAAAGTAAATTTTAAAAGGATCTTTATACACAAAACAATGTAAAACGAGAAAAAAAGAGCCAATAAATAGCGTAAGAGATTGAGTAGCTTTAGGGAGCTAGATGCTTTAATATTTTTTGGTGCAGTTTGGTGCCACGACCATGTGATGAAATACCCTGGGTTAAAAAAAGGATAAAAAATCTTCAGAGTAGAATTTCAATTCCTTTTTTAAGTTACTTCAATTTATCGAATGAAAATCAATTTCTTTTTTATTTGTGTGACTTCATTGTGTCAGTTGCAATTTAAAAGATATATATGTGTTATTTGCTTACATTTATTCTTTCAACTTTAAGGAAACAGTCAACTTTTTTTTTTAACAAATTTGCTTTCCATGTATTGGTATTCCACTCTCAAACTTGTATATTTAAATACATATTTCTTCAACGCCAAACTTCTCCATGTGTATTCGAAGCTAAAAAGTAGTTCTTATGAAATTTAAGTATTATATAGGCTTTGTGTTCTATGCGATACTTAATAAATTTTAAGTAAATCATGAGTAATTGTTACAAAAACACTGAACACAGAACATGTATATTTATTTTTGCTTTTTGCATAAATTATATTGTTATTCATATCTAAGATAAAAATGTACTAAATAATTGAAAGTTACCAATATCCTTTGAAAATTAATAATTTTTAATACAAATTTTTTGTTGGAAATATTAATTGCATTCGGCTAAATATAATATGTTTACAGAAATGAGGCCTATCACTTTGATGTGTTTCCGTAATACTGAACAATCAGTATGAACGTTTTCCTTGGAGATAATTATAATGAGTCATTCTGCATATTGTTCATAACAGTTATTTAGAATTTAGTTCATTAAAGCAAAACTGAATTTTCAATTCATTATGAAAACATTTTTCAAAAATGTGGATTTTTTAACTGTTTTTATCAGTATATGATATAAAAGTTGTTCCATTTAATTGATTACTCAATTCATAATACTCATTAATAAAAAAGTAAATCATTAAAACATTCTTAAGAAATCATTGGGAAAGTTCCTTAGTAATTTACTGCTTCTTTTATTGGTTCATTAGGCACTCTAACTTTTTAAAGGAAACAGGACAACATATACTTTCAAAAAATTGATTTTTCAATTTTAGTTCTAAGAAATAGTGCATATTTTCTGAACCTAAGATATATAATATTTATATGTTGATAAATTAGACCTAACATATGAAAAATAAAAATGTAAACAAATGACCACACCCCTTTTGACATATTTTAAATGGTAGTTTTCCCTATGTTTGTCTATATAAACTTTAAATTTTTTTTTTCATTTGAATGAACAACTCCTATTCCGTGGCATAATATGTATTATAAGATCTCGAAAATTAAGATTTTCAGATTTTAAGGTTTTATGATTATTTCAAAGAAATTATGCAGCCAATTCATTAAAAAACTGGTTCATTACGTTTGATATGTTGCTTTATATATATGTGTAAAATTTTTTGTATATTCAAGAAATATTTTTGTAAGAAGTGGTACCTGCATGAAAATATGTATCTCGAAAATTATGTTCTGTTAACTAAAACAAAAGGAAAAAAACATATGAAGTTAAAATTACTTTTTGTAACTGTAGAAAATGATTAAGCATTATTATTAGGAATATAAAAATAGGCAAGCAATACTAATCAAGTGTATAATGTGTGAAAACATTATTTTTTAAGTTTTTTCACTTTTTCTCAAAAGCATATTTGTTTGCATTTAGGTAAATTAAAAAAAACACTATTCCATATAAGATTCCAAATTTTTTATACTTCTATACAAGATGTCTATGCATATAGTGAACCTAATTTTTTTTCTATTAAAATAGTGCCTAATTTTTTCAAAAATGGTTTTATGCATAAAAAAAGCAGAAAAATAAAAATTTTCAAATTTCAAAGTTTCATAATTTTTTAAAGAAACTATACTAAATTTTCACTAAAAAATAGGTTCACTGTCTTTGTGTATTGTTTTATACATGTGTAAAAAATATTTGCATAAAAAAAAGATACTTTTTTAAAAATGGTACCTAAACATAAGTATGTATTATGAGTTCTCATAAATTATGTATTAATTAAATTAAGTAGGAAAAAAAAACTTTTGAACTAAAAAGTTATTTTTGTAGTTCTACAGAATAAATGAATTATCTTTATTAAGAAAATAAAATATCTAAGCTCTATTGGAAATTTTAAAAGAGATATGTCTCATAGAGATAGGGTCTTAATTTTGGCATCTTGCACTTTCGAGCATGTCCTTGTTCCCTTAATTATAAATACGAAATAAATTTGCAAATATTATTTTTTAATTATAGTACATTATCAAGGGTAAGAACAAGTTTCGACGTGTATCATATGCTATTTTGATTTGTAAGGAACTACATAATTTTGTAAGAAACTTTTAGTAGTACTGCTTGCATTTGTAAGTACTAAAAGAAAGATTATTGGAACTGAATGTAAGAAAAAAAAATTTATAAATTTTCCAAACTAAACTACAAGTTTTAAATAACGCAGAGACAAAGAGAGAGAGAGCTGAAATTGCAATAAATTTTATACAAATGAAATTAACCCGGAGAACATATTTCCAGGTTACCAAGAAACACGGCAAAGAAAAGGAGATAGCTTGCTAGCCTGCTTATAGCAGTAGTTAAAAATAACCATCGTTCAGCACTAGGCACTGCGGTAGTCTCGACCAAAGGACCCTTTTCCTGTTAGGAAACTAGTGACGTCTCAACAGTTGTAACGCGTCAATCCATGAACCTGTAACTAATCATCTTGGGGTAAATTTATTTATTTTTAAGTGTTGCTCTATTAATAACTTTCTGTGAAAGAAGAAGACTTGATTCATGCAAATGAGGGTTCTATTAAGCATTGACTTTTAGATACGCGAAGTTAGTTGAGAGTTAGTCGAGAGCCAGTCGATAGTTAGTCGACGAGTAGTTTCTGGATGGTCAGTTATTACTAAGTGGTGAAAAAGGAATAATATTGAGATAAATAATAACGGCCAGAGGTCGAAGAGCAAATAAAGGAATTAAGATGAAATATACCATAGAAGTCCAAAATGTTACCTATATTAAGTGAAATAGATTATACTCAAATGTAAAGTATCCTTTTTGCCATGGGATTGCTCTTATAATTAATAGTATTGTCCATTTCCGACCCTGAGTTGTTCGATTTAAGTTAGAGAAATAATAAATCGAAATTTGAACTGATTATGGCTGATCTTTACTCGAACCCCAAACACCAATAAACTCAACGAGGTTATTACACAATCATGGAGTTTCACTTGGAAAATAACCAAGATCGGACACTACGACGTTTATGTTGTAAGGCAAGTCACCCGTTGCCCTCCGTTTATCCAGCAGACCGGCGCAAATTTTTCTCGAAGCAGAATCAATCTTCTATTTCATATATTTTTAATGTCTATTTCACTAAAAAAATTCAATGGCATCCAAACGTAACTATGTTATTTTGTAAAATTGATGAAACATTTGGAATATACTTCAGGTATTAAAATTTAGAATAACAACTATAATTTTTTTAAAAATTCAAACATGTTTAAATTTATTTTTTATGTATTAATTCATTTGAACTCTTTTCATCTTTTAATGATTTTGGGATTTTGATATAATATTTTAGGATCATTATTTGTTGATTGTTTTTATCAATTACAAGAAAGAGTTCAAACTAATTTTTGAGCTATATTGATTCAGTCTTGTTCCGGTGTAGCATTCGAAGGAAAAGAAATTGAACCATATTGCCAATGAAATAAATATTGCAATCTTACTCCGAAATCTCGGCGTAGATACGTTACTTCTAAGCTGAATCAAACATTATTGAAGCTGACATTGTTGGCTCGTTCATCTAACTATGATAAGAATGCTATGATTCCAAAGGAAATAGATCATTGCTAAAACTTTAGTTTCTCTTTCATAGTTGATGGAATTATAGGAATGACAAGTTTTTATTTGGATTAAAGGCATGAAAGCAATTGAAATGTATGCATTCTTAATCTAAAAAATTAGAGCTACATCGAATGTTATGGAATTCAAAAAATATGGATTGGGAAAAGTTTGTAGTTTCTTTTATACATTTAACCTTTTAAGCAATCAGTTTTTTATGACGAAAATGTTAAGAAAATAAGCCACATTTTTTATTGTATATAACTAAGTATATACCTAACGGAATGCGAAAATGGAAATTTTTTTTTCTTTTTTCAATTTTAAAGGTTTTATACTATTTTTATTTTATTATTGTCGAACACAGAAACCCTTAAATGTTTGCTTTTTATATTGCAGTTGTTGCATCTTATCCCAGGTGGTGTAGGTTTTTTATATACATCACACCATAAAACCAAAAATCGCAAAAAAAAAAAAAAATCCAAAAATGAATTAGATTTCCAAAATCCTCGTCAATTATTAAAATTCAAGCAATTAAGAATATGACTGGAAGAAGCCTGATCAGTCTTGAATCTAGGACACAGTGGAAAGATTTTCCGCTTCTGTTGAAAAGTAAGAGATATGATACGGCCTCTAAGAAGCATGATAGAACCTTTTGCTGATTTCTAGGAATATTAAGTGGGTGACACAAACGAGGTCTTTTCCCAAAATACCAATGGTGAGCAGGGGGTCAAAGTGCATTTAATTCTTTCCTTTAAATAGAGGAGAGTTCTGCAAAAGATAAGTGTCACCCCGAAAGGTGTCAGCAGTGGCAGACTTGACCAAACTATCGGCTATCTCGTTTCCATCCAATCCAATATGGCAACGGGCCCATTGAAAGTATATAGAGTGTCTAGAAGAAAATCGAACCACAATATCCAGAATATTTTTGCTTATCATATCCCCAACAGTTGTTCAATGAGAAAGGTGCTGTATAAAAGCGCGACTGTCCGTCAAAATCCAAATGTCCCTGAAGATAAGGTCAGATGCAGTGTCGATATATTGCAATCCTTTATATATTGCAAACGTTCAGAACTAAAACTGAACAGCAGTTATTATTCCTAAACTTAATGTAAAATGTACCATCATGTGTCTTAATGTGTACGTCGCTTCCAGAAATATCACCGTCACCCATGCTGGCATCAGTATATATTGCTTTTTATAAATACACTATGCATATGAAGAATATTTCATATACGAATATCTTAAAAGAATTGCCCTCATACTTTCAAAAATATTGCATATTCGTATATTTTTTTCAAATATTTGAGGATTTTATGTGTGTGTGCATGTATATGCACACATACAATTTAAAGAATGCTGTGATACTCAGTCTTTCATCGCAATGGTGACAAAAATAATATTGGCTTATTAGGATTGTATTTCCATTTTCATTTCTTCTCAAGCAACACAGTGCACATTGCCTTGCCACCCTGTTCTTTATCGAATATTTTCAAGGATCTAAATTCCTGTCTTCAATGAAAAGTTCCCGCCTACACCACAAAGAAGATTCCGGATGAGATGTATTTGAGAATCATGGACAAATTGCACCTCTTAAAAAACATTTGCACTAATAATCTCACTACAAGGAACAAAAATATGTTCATATCAATGATAGTAAGAAAAAAATATAAGTGGCCGAACTGCCTAACTTTGTAGCTAACTTTCGGTAATCTGTACGGTGTACGTGCAAACCAGATAAATACACATGCTAAAAACTGAGTAATATGTCTTCTTCAGAAATGCATTAATCCTTTAATGGTCGTAAACTTTATTAATATACAGGGTGTTCGGGCTTAAAGTATCCGAAAGTTATGGCTTATTATTACGTAACTACCCATCAAAATGTAGCTGAGTGGATACAAGCCAGTGAAAGGCGTCCAAAAAAATCAAACGTCAGCTAGCAAGGTTATGGCATCCGTATTTTGGAATGCTCATTTGATTTTGTTTTTTGACTACCTTGAGTAAGGCAAAACAATTAATAAAGAATATTACATGGCTTTATTGGATCAACTGAATGAAAAAATAAAGAAAAAACGTCCTCAAATGGAAAAGAAAAAGTACTGTTTCACCATGAGAACGATGGTCAAATTGATCGAATTGCGCTTCTAATTACATTCCCACCAACCGTAAAGTCCAGATCTGGCCCTCAGTGACTACTGGCTGTTTGCAGATCCTAAAATAATGCTTCAGGGAAAGAGGTTTGGTAAAAAAGAAAAAGGCATACCGAAATAGGAGCCTATTTTGAGAACAAAGACAGATCGTTCTACGGAAAAGTATTAAAAAGTTAGAAGAGCACTGGGCTCCTGTATTACTCTTGAAGGGGAGTATCTTGATAAATAAAGATCAATTTTGCAGAAAAGTTGTTGTTTTATTTGTTAGGCCTGGTACTTATTGAGTGATGTGTTATTTTAATGCGTAAAGTGATAACTCATTTAGCATTGCCGTATAGGATAGAAATAGGTTATCAGAAATTATGAGAACTGAGAGATAAACAATGAGTATGATAAAATATGCTACCTTCAATAGTACAACGAAGCCGGAATAAATTTTTATGTTGGAATACTTTTCATCTAAAAATCTTTTGAACTCTCGCTCATGTTTTTGACGTTATGCGCAAAGACAGCCTTAAACATGAATTAGTTTTAAATAATTATAAATGTTTGTTAGAGAGAAAAGTAATAGTTTAAGTCAGTGCTTCTCAAACTTTTGATATTCGCGACCCAATTTCGAATCATAATTTTCATCTCATCTCCTCCATACAATAACAATTGTATCGCAGTAGTAATGTATAATGCTTTGACTCTAAAGCTACAATACAAACTTAATTATAAACCGTACAAATTATCAAGATAAGTATTACATTTTGCGTACAATTTTGCATATGATAAGCCCATTGAAAAATCAAATCATTGAAGTATCAAATATATTGTGCCGTACTAATGCATTTATATATAAGTTAAGTATACCAGAGTAAATGTGTATTATATTTTTTATTATGAGAATATATTATGTTTGCATTCCAATAAATTAATAATTTTTTAAATAGCTTTTATTTTCAACTTTTCGATATGCTCACTCCCTTTTTAGGGTTATCTTAGGGAACACACCCTACAGTTTGAGAAACATTGATGTAAGTATTTCATTGTAACTTACTGTACATTTTTGTTAAATATTTTTTCCTCTTTATGTAATGTTTTTATTATAACATTACAATTCGTTTTGAGAAATGTAGCAGAGAAAAACTTAGAAGAGCTGTTTATAAAATATACCAGAAATTTCAAAGAAAAATAAACATTGAACTATGACGTTTACATATAAAATAAGATTCTGTCCTTTTAAATGTATAAAAAAATACTCTTTTTATATGAAATACACTTAAAACCAACACAAGTACAAAAATCTGATTCTTATTTACATTTCAGAGATTGATAGCGAATTTACAGAGCTCTTTCAAAAAAGGCAGGAAATTCTATTTACAAAGAAGCACTATTCATCCCTTTCATTTCAAAAGAGAGATAAAACTTCCAGAAAACATCTCCACACCAAATTTGATGTACAATTACACCGTTAAAGGCTTAAAATTTAATACCGTTTCGCCTTCCAGATATGTATCTTGATATTTTCTCGCTAGATGAACGTTTTATATTCTAGGAGAGCATTAAAGTGTTTTCTCCAGGTAATAAAGCAGGAACCTCTCCACTGAAATGGATGAAAGGCAAAACATATATTTCAATAAGAGAGATCGCGCGCACTTTGTATTAGATTCTGGCTGTTGGCAGCATAAAGAGGATGTGAATTTCCTCTGTTATGTTAATGCGCTGTTTTCTGAAAAGAAAACGGTTCCGGTTGCCGAATTTCGCATCCGTTTCTGTCTGTGAATAAGTACGAGTGGATATTTTAGACTTTACCTTTGGTAAGGATTAGAGTTAGTTGCTTCGTTTTAGGCGCTTAGTTCATAATGTATAAATCTGGTCTTTTAAAGAAATTTAAAACGTGCATACATTTAAGTTGAATGTAAATAGGCTGTTTTTATTTGTTGTTCGGTTGTTTTTGTGGTAGAATTAAAAATGTTGATTTGTAAGAAGAGAACAAATAAAATTTAAATTTTTTTTTTAACATGGCTGCAGATTGGTATTTAAAAAGGGATGATCAGAAAAAAGGGTTACAAGCCGCAGCATTTGAAAACTACATATTGTGGAGAAATCTTTGTTTCTCCATGGAGGAGAGAAATGGTGTTACTTGCCATACAGTTAGTTTGAGGGTAGGTACTGAAAGTTCCCAGACGGTTCAGGATGATTGAAATGGCAAGACGTTTAGGAAATTGGTCTCGTTTGGAAGTGCAAGCCGAAGTCCGATTTTTATGGGGCAAAGAATGTGTCCGTATCTGACATTCACAGTCAACTCGTGGAAGTTTATGGTGAAGAAGCAATGAGCAGACAACATGTAGCGAAATGGTGTCACTCTTCTCAATCAGGCACACAGGATGTTGAAAACAGCAGTATGGCAGGGAGCAGACTTCCAGTTCTTCAATACGGCACAATTTGAAGAATACCATTAAAAATGATCAACGGGTAACTCTGCCTGAAATCTCGTCAGAGCTGGGAGTGAGCTACGGTAGCGTGCAGCATATCGTTTCTGATGTGCTGCGATATTCCAAGACAGTGCTGTGAAAAAATCCGCTGATACTTGGCTCAATAAACAGGGACCTAATTTCTAGCAAAACGAGTTAAACAAGTTGGTTTTGCGCTCTGATAAATGCCTAAATAGACTTGGTGATTATGTTGAATTGTGATAGACACGGTGCCTCAATTCCCTTTCAGTATTTTCTGTGTATTGTTAATAAATATTTCTTTATTCGACATGCAACCTTTTTTCTGATCACTCCACATACTATTGCAAAGCTAGTACATTCTCCGGGAGCAAGTACCTCTTTTAGTGCGGCACCATATAGGTGTTATACCAATCAGATAGTTAGATATAATTAGATATAAAAAGTTTCTAAAGTATTTTAACTTGATCAAATAATTGTTTAGTTGGTTCTTCTATAAAATGAATTCAACATTACTTTATTAGCGTTGACTCACACAATCGTAAAATGAATATTAACATTTATATTACTCACTTCCGAAACTTATTCCGCAAATAATTACTTATAAGTAAAAGATTGAAAGAAAGTTTGAGCAATAAAGATTATAAAAACTTATACTAAATGTTCTCATTGTTAATTAAAATAGGTTTCTCTCTACTACCATAAAATCCAACGTATAATGCGCACCTGTACTTTCAAGCCGCATTTTTGAATTTTTAGGTACATTCACCATATAACGTTCGCCCCATTTTTTTACGAAAAACCTGAAATGAAACTAAATAATTCTCTTATGTTTTGAAGTAATTTATTCGAAGTATTATCCCTGTCTTGGATATTTCTTGAGCTATAACTCTTTAAATTCATAAGTATGCCATCGATTTTCTAGAAACAATATTTCGTTCTATGTAGAAATCTAATTTTTTAGTGCTTTTTCCTCTGCCTTTTTTTTTAAAGAGGGTTAGACATATAAAAAATCAGATGAGACTAGAATATATATACTACGTTCAAGATTGAGAGAATTTTTAGGTTTTGTCGGACAGATTTTAATAAGATTTGGTACGTATATGGGGCTAATATAATGCAACAAAAATAAATAATCATACAATAGTTAAATAAACTAGCTTAATCGCATGTAGCACTTATAAAAAGTCAGAAGTTATCAAATAGCAGTTGCAGAATATAACAAAAATGTTAGTTAATTGGGATATAGCCTTATCTTTCAGATAAACAGGCCTCACACCATTATTTTATACCAGAAATAAGGAAATTTATGAGTTCCTGTGGCAATTAATCCTACTAATTCAGCAATTTTTCAGCATTTGGATGGTTCGCGGATAGGTTTACGAGTTGCAATTGCCCTCTCCTTAAAGTCCCAGGTGCGCACTATACGGATAAAGTCTGAAAATCTAACTCGCCAATCCATTTAGCGAATATCCTCACTTTCAGAAATTCACCGACCAGATGAGTTTTATGGGCCTAGTGTTGTCATCCATTAAAATAACATCAGGGCCAACTGCACCACTGAAAGAGAAAAATAATGCGCCAAGACCTCATTCCTATACCTCACAGCAGTCCCAGTACCTTTTGTAAAGACTTATCGGTGTGTGCGACTTACCAAAGTGTTGCCTGCCCTAACCATCAAACTTTCACAATTGCAATGGTCGACTTCTCGAACATCAAAAGGCAGATAATCTAGACGCAGACCGACGCAGATAGCCTGCGTCTGGTTCTTACCATATAAAAATACTGTGGAATGTGTAACTGCTATTTCATATTTATCAACTTCGGTGATTGTTACGCGCGATCACGTGGGAGTATTTTAACTGTTGAAAAGCTATTTCTTTGCATCATATATCAGTCCTATATAAACTGCTGGCTACACAAAATACAACACCAAAAAGAACCAAAGATATCTCAGCGAAATTTATTTGGCAGATAACATGTTGTACAAAGATAAAACGATTAAAATTACAGCCTCTTGTGAAGTGTTAATAATGACATCTCAGCGAGATTTATTTGGCAGATAACATGTTGTACAAAGATAAAACGATTAAAATTACAGCCTCTTGTGAAGTGTTAATAATGACAAAATCATTAGTTAGGTGCGAGCAGCCACTATAGTTGAACATAACCGCTGCCACACGCTTCGGCATAGAATCAAAGATGCTTTAGATTAATCCTTGGGATCAAGTGGTCCATGCGGCTTGACATATTGCCATAGTTGACCTGGAGTAGACATGAGCGGTGTATTCATAGCTAATCGTTATGCAAGCATGAAACTCACGTTTTCGATTGGTGAGAGATCGGAAGAACAAGCAGACCAAGAAAGCTATTCCATCTGATGGGTAAGAAGAACTCTTGAACAATGCGTGCCCCGTGTGTTGAGAATTGTCTTGTTGGAATATAGCTGATGGCAAGCGCTGAATGTATGGAAGGACTACGGGCTCAAACACCTCAAAGATGAAACTTTGGCTGTTCAGTATTCTGGCAATGCGTGCTAGAGGGTGCGGTAGGAAATCCAATACCACCCCAAACCATGATCCTGTGTGCAGAACTAGTGTGGCGATGCAAACGCAACAGTTCAGCAGCCTCTCACCACCGGTGTTTCCAAACTCGAATCCGACCATCGTGATGTTGTCGGCAAAAGCGGGATTCGTCAGTTAGCACCATGTCATTCCTATCCGTTGCCCACACGTCTACCGTTCATCGAATCATTGGCGGTGCAAACTCCTGTAGCTAAAAGTCAAGATAAACGAAGCAATGAACGCATTGTGGACATTCCACTCTACTGCAAATTGGCGTCTAATGGTACGAGTGGACACCGAATGATGTGTGATAGACTAAATCTGTTGCGCTACGGTTCGTAATGAGGGTCTGTGATCCATCACTAATATGCGTAAAATCTGCTTGTCATCACAGGCAGTGGTGCAACGAGGTGGGTGCGTTTTGCCTCGTCGGTTCGTCGTTCGTCCTGCATCTATCGATGAAAGAGCCGCATTGCAGTTGCTTGGTTTCATCCAACACGTTGACCGATTTCTCTGAAGGATAATCCGCAATCCCTATAGGGTACTATCCTTCATCGGTCGAATTCAGAAAACTTAGTCAAAAGACACTCGATGTCTTCCACGGGGCATAGGTTAACAGCATAAAAAACCCTTGCACGAAAAAAAATTCCCATTCTTCAATTCGCCAATCTGTTCTCCCCTTACATAGCGCTTTCAGGTAGCGTGTCACCCGTGATGTGCTCCTTCGCTTTAATGCTAAATTTCATCGCCGCCAAGTATGATGTAAATTTCACGCTTACTTCAGGAAGTTCTATTTTGTATGGCCATGCACACATACCAAGTTACATTAAAATCTGTCCTGTATAGTTCTAGAGATAATCGACAAAACCTAAATATTCTTTTAATTTTAAACACCAGTGTATATGAATAATTTCAATATTATATTTTCTTGAAATTATATTTCATGAAACACATTTAAAATTCTCAGGTTTTTTTTTTCCAAATTTAAAAGTAAATCTTTCATACTTTAACAAAAGAAATAGATATTTTTAAAAATTATTTGGAGATTTTTTTAAAAAAAACTTTCTATTTGTTTTATTAAGTTAAATATCTATTGTTCTATATATAGAAAATTTGCTTATTTTTCTATTACCTTGGAAAACTAACCATGCGCTAAATTTACATGCTATTTATCTGGCGCATAGCAACCGTTTAAACCTTGTCAAAACCACTTTAGATTAAAAGCTGAATAGAGTGGAAACTGAAGTCGGATTCAAAAGAGAACGAAGTGAAGTAATCGCATTTCGGTTACGTCTCATTAGACGATTTAAATTGTACTAAAGGACGAATGCACAAATTTAATAACTTCATGTAATGCAATATGATTGATTTAGTAAGGTTTAATCCGTTTAATATGAAACTACTGAAGAGATTTAAAATTGCCATGTAATTGTTCAAAAGGCCACTGGGAAGTTATATATACTAACATAAAATAGAATTATTTTAAATTAATATATGGTATATTCATTAAAATGAAAATACTCTCTCGAAACTTAATTCTGATTTAATGTTTTTAGAATATTAAAACTTTTTGCCAAAAGGTAATAAAATTTGAAAAATTATATTAAAATAGTTTCATGAATTGAAAAAAAAAAAGATATAATATTTTATTGGAATCAAAATACAGATGGAATGATTTTTTTTATTTTCCGGGAGTTCCTCAATTCCCCATTGTTTCCAGATTTAATTAATAACTGCAGAAAGAAATACACAAGACGAGAAGGCAACTAAGCTATTCTTGAATTTGATGTCTCCACAAACCATTTAAGTATTTCACCTGATATTTGATTTCACTAGAATCAGACCCAAATGATTATATTTTTCTTGCTTGGAATCAAGTGTCCTATAGAAAGAGATGCATATGCACGTGTCCATTATGCAGAAAAACTGCATTGTTTTACATGAATCAATGAATAGATGAAAGTGAGATGAATGATATACTACTTCAAAATGTTCTCTGATCCCTTGAACATCCTTCCAAAAATTAGATTATCCTTTTTGCAGAAAAACTGAATAACTTTTCCCTTGATTCTTGTACCACATCATTAACGTCTTAAATGATTGCAGGATTTTCTTTTATAACCTTGAACTCAGCGATTCGGTTGCATCTTTAGAAATAGCCTAAATCTACAGGGTGTCACCGGATTGATCGACAAAGTCAGAGGTGATAGTAGGCAGCATGGGGGAAACAAATCGCCATAGAACATGGGTCGCAAACCACTTAAAAATCTCGTTAACAGTAGCCGTCGCGAGGACATTGGGCTAGACAAGGGAAGGACCGAAGGAATGCGGAGTGCTTCAATGGCGCAAAATACCTTGTTTTCCTATATTTGCACTCCCGGGAGTTGCATCAAGGAGAAACCGGTGACTGCACATCAGGACGTGTGGTTCAGGCACAATGGTGTATCAACTCATTTTCGATTTGCGGTGCGCAACCACCCACCTGCTACATATCAAAGGAGTTGGATTGGATCCGACGGACCTGTAGCCAGGCCTTCCCACTCCCCTAACCTTAATCTCTTTACATATTTATTTGGGACTGTAGTGTCTGGTTACTGTTGTGGTAGGTTATAGAATGTTGGCGCTATTCTGCACGTCTTGGGCTGGGTTACTGTTTTTAGGGAGAAGGTGATTGACCTTCGAGCAAGGCGGTCATCAGGGAAGGAGAGAGTTCTTTTGTTCTTGGAGCGCGGAGGCGCTGTACTGAATTTTAGTATTAAGGAAAGCGAATTCCTTTGTTTTTAGACTGACGCACAGCGCGTGGTCGAATGTACCAAAATAGACAGTTTCATGGGAGAATTTTTAACACAATGGCCTGTGTTTGGTTTAATTGTATTGAGAAGCGAGTATAATTCTGTTGGCTGTTAACGGTAAGTACGACGTGGAGAAGTATTTAGAAAATAACAGAACCATCTGAAATTGCTTGTGTTGTGAGACGCTGGTTGCAACAGTGGAGGATCCCATGACACGGATTGTCGTCGCTTCAGATGCCATCGATTGCTCATCAGGGTCGGCTGTGTTGGGAACTACACGACAGCAAATTCGAGACAATTACTGTGATAATGACGTCGTTGCATTTTTGACGTCAAGCTGTGACGCATTGTCGTATTGTAACTGCTTAAGGTCTAATAAATGCATTTCTTACCTCTTATTCCCCTCTTATTAAATCTCATTCAACTATTCATTCATACCATTCTTCATAACAGTTTTTACGAATTACTCCGACTAAACGGGTTTGTGATACCATATTCTATAGTTTTGCCATCCCCATGGTGCCTACCATCACTCCACTAAATTCGTCGGTTGAAATTTTGCAACATCCTGTAGAACTTGGTTATTCTGCTCACTACG
>BMAO01030173.1:0-51612 GCA_019973975.1 Trichonephila clavata
TTTTTCCTCACATTTAAAGCGCTCATTTGAGCTGAAATTTCCATACACTATTGTCTTAGTCACAATATAATAATTTACTATAATTAATTAAAATTAATTGACTGAAATAAAAATTTATAGACTACTGATACAGCCACGTGGGCTTCATTTTATCTGGGTCAAAACTTAAAAGATTTTTCACACTTCAAAGCCTGGTTGAACTTGAAATTTATAACAGATTGTTTTGGATGACAATGCGATACTTAATGATAGTTATTAAAATTAATTTACTAATGTTGTGATTCTATATTCTTTACATTATTTATATTAATTGTAACTATTTAATAAAAATGACTAAAATAATTTTTGTTAATCTACAGGAATTATATTACTTGAATATTATGAGTCTCATTAATGATTAAAGCTTAACAAGTAAAATGCATATTTGAACAGTGAAACGAAAAACGGGATGATCTTTTCAGCTACTTGATTTCCCATATTCAAATATTCTTTGTGCTTAACAATTACTTTCCTTCTTTGCAATCGAGAATATTTTTGCTGGTGTTAAATTATGTGACTATAAAAAAGTTGAAAACAAATAGTCTGACTACAGAGAACTTAAAGTAATTATTATTACTTTACTGTATTTGTTAGTTAAACATCACATAAAAAGTATCATTAATTTTAGAAAATTTAAAGACTTGCCTTAGAGATATCGATTTTTAAATGATATATTAATGTATATAAGTCTTATAACTTTTTTGTATTAAAGCATTAAGAGCAAATAAAGTTCAATTTTTATTATTGAAAGGAGTTAAGAATAAGGAGAAAAAACTGCTTAGGGAGTTTTTTTTAAAAATCGGATTGGTAAAGCATAACGAACTGAAGAGATATTTGTTGGACATTTCTTTCATATTCTTCTTTTCTGGTTTTACTATCGTTTATGTTATGTTATCGTATTTCCTTGGCAAGATGATCTAAAGAGAAAGGTGATACTTGTCTGAGAGGGCAAACTTTTGCTAGGTACCACATTTCTGATTTTCCAAGGTGTTGCTTTCGACTCAGTGTCTTAAGTGTGATGAGATAGGAAAAAGTCTATATTTCATTTAACTTAATAATAAACGGAAAATATACTTACATAACTACTATAAAGAACACCTTTAAGGCCATTTTTAAAGCTAAAGATACAAATATAATTATAATAGCAACAATTATAATGTACTAGCCGTTTACCCACCGGCTTCGCTGGATATTTCGTGATGTTATAATGAATATATTGTTTATATATGTGGAATCTGTAACTGAAATCTAAAAAGTTAGATTCTTCAGAAAGGGTTTTTATTTAAGGGATGTCTAGGGTTCTTACGATGTATGGGTTAACTTTGAAAAATAGACAACATGATATAAAGAAACTAAATAATTATTACGAGTTAGAGAGTATTTACAGGGGAATATTTACAAAATAGAAATTAAACATGCAGACATTTTAAAATATAGAAAGTTAGAAATTGTAGGAGGACGTTAGAGATTTCAACAAACTCATTTGGGATGTGTTGGTAACTTCACCGCCTAATGGTAGCATAAATCGCTACTGTTGTCGAGCGTTATGGACCCTGCCAAAATAAATCACGTCAGCGTTTTAATACAGGCCAGATGGCGTTGCTGTGGGAGGTTGCTTTTAACTAAATTGTCCTCTGCAAGGATATGATCGAACCTTTACAAAGAGTTCAATGGGATATCCTACATATATACTGTTTATTAATATATGTGATGAATCCTTGACCGCCAAGGTCATGTTGGGTAAACTTCATACCAGGACAACCAACCACCTCCTGTATAAGAACTTTGATCGCTACTGCCGATTAAAAGAGATGTACTACCGACTCATTCGCTGCTGATCAACGCGAAGGAGATTCTGTCTTGTCACATTTGGAGTACTGACGGTTTTGTTGAAACTGGGAATAAAATATAATATAATAAACTCTGTCAATCTTAAGCATTACTCCAAAACGTGATATGTATATATAAATTATTGAGGCATTAAGAATTCGATTGTATGACAATATTCTTATAATTTTGATTTAAAAAGACAGAACTCAAATAATAATTTCTAAAATTGAAGTTGAATTGCCTGTTACTCTCTCATAAGAAACGTCCCAAGTGTATCTCCACAAAACCCATTTTTAGTGGATCTCTACTCAAAAAGACGAAATTTGAGACTCGGGTAACTCTGGATTCCCGTAAGTCGAGGTATAACAGTACTAAAGTTTAAAAATTTTTTTTAAGGAAATGTTAAATATAGAATGTGTTGAAATCTGTATACACCAAAGAAAAAGTAGGAGGAAAAATTAATTGATGACACTTATCACATTACAATCAAAACTTTAAAAGTTTACTATGATAGATATAATGAATACAAATTATATCAATAACTTTAAGAAATTAAGAATATGATATAGCATTTGAAAAAGACAAGAAGTCCCCAAGCAGTCAACTTATTTTTAACATATTTTTTATTTTGTTAGTTTGTTCCTTAAATCTCTCCATTGTACCAGGAAGCTCAAAACTAAATTCTTAAGACCTGTTTTACTTGAACCTATTACATAATGTAGAATAAATGCATTCCTTTTACAGAAAAAACACTTCTTTTTTAAAGAAACAAAATCTAAATACCCTTAATATAAATTTGCTATTACGTTTTTTTTATTACCAAGGTTAATATATTGAAAGTATCACTAAATGCAACTTGAGTGATAACATCTGGAAATGGTAAGCACTTAGCAATAAGGTGTGATGAAGAAATAATTGACAAAGTTTGTCAATGCTTGTTGTTAATTTAAATTTAAAACGAAAGTCATACTGTGAAAAGGGTGAAATGTTTTAATTTCCTCTATATTTTACATATAGAAATGACATAATCTTGTTTTGAATAGTTTCTTCATGATTTCCTTGCAATTTAAATGAAAGTAAGAGTTAGTAAATAGAATTTTAGAGGGAAAATATTAATGTATACGTTTTTTATTGCGGAATGAAAATTTATTGCTTTGCTTACTCAAAAAGATATGATGGTAAAAAAATGTATTTTGAAAAATTAATTGTTGATTTTCTAAGAAATTTGAGGGCTAGATTTTTTTATTATTATAATGGATACAATATACTTAACACAGTATACTGTACAGGCACGATCTTATTAAAATGCCGGCACTTTCTTTACGTTATTATTTTTTTCATACTCTTTACTAATAATACTTAAATTAACAAATTCTTAAAACGGGTTTTATAGAAAACAATTCTTTTCTTAAAAAAATTATGAAACACTAGTTGTGAATGTCTTCAGATAAAAAAAAGAAAAGAAAAAAGATAAATTTAGCTAAAAAAAATTTGAAAAAATATGCATTTTAAAATAAATTTCTTATGTCATGTGGCGTCGTGAGACTCGGAAGCGTGATTTTGACGCCAGGCTAACCATTAAAAATACTTTTATTGTGATCTAAAAATACTTTATTTGATTTTCAATACTTAGAAGATCACTGGGAAGATAAAAAGTGAGTTTTAGGTGCTAGTTCTATTTAGCCGGCCGGTTGCATCCGTATCCACTCCTCGCTTCTTATGTGGACATCAGGTCTTCAGGATACGGAGTACGAAAATTAGATACTCGAATTTCTCTACCGCGGGCACTCGCCTCGCGCTTCCTTCTTAGTCCACCGGTTACTGTTTCAGGAGTCGATCCCCTCTTTCGTTGGGTCGACCTTTTAAACTCCAGGGGTGGGTCCACTCCACGCCCTTCATCAACCCGCATTAGCAGGCCTCAAGGTTTTGCACCCTGCACCTCGGTCTCACTAGCCCACCATTGGTGCAGGGATAACAAAGGCTCGGGTCCTTCTCAAAGGTTTCCGGTGACAAGGGCTTGTCTGACATCTGGTTCTCGAACCACTTCACCGCCGTTTCCTCTTTTGATGTTACCCGCGGGCGTCTGCCGAGGCGCCAGCCTTTTGAGACAGACAATCACTGCCTATGGGCGAAAAATAATACAGTGATGCCCAACCCATAGTGTTTACCAGTTACACCGGCACCGACAGTCCAGATGTCCGAAAAAGTACAATGACGCCAAAGCCACGTGCTCTCCAGCTGTGGTATGCGTCATGAATAGGGGCGATTTCTCCTTTGTGACTACGTCACTGTCATGAAATACCATTAAAAATTTCCATTCTTCATTAAGATAATTTTTGTAGAAGAATTTGTTGTAATAACTTAAGCATATTATTTTAGTTCACTGATTAATGAAGAACATTCAAATAATGAAAACTGTAGTGATCTTTCTTGAATGTAGAAGCAAGACTTGTACCCCTATGAAGATGTCGAAATTCCTGGAGGTTTTCATGTTAAGTCTTTACCCAAAATTTTAAGTTTTAATGTATGGGTGTTTTAACATGAAATCTCCTAGAATCCTTCTTTTCGTGTATTGGAAAAAATAAAATGAAAAACATGTAATCAAAACGCTTTGTGTCCAATAGTATTTAATTAAAAATGCGAGAACTTTATAGAATTTATGTTTTGATTCAAAAAATAAATTAATTAAATTTAAAATAAATTCATTAAAAAAATTTAGAATTGAAAATTTGGAAATTTTAATATATTAAAAAATGTTTCAATCCTAATGACTGAATTAACAAAAATCTTTTTACGATTGTTATAATTAAAACATATTAAAATTACAATAAGTAGTTATTGGGGAAATTGCGAAATTTCATTTCATCTCTGCAATTGTTCTTAAATTTCAGAGTTTACAATGGACTAAATTCATGATGGTCACGTGATAATATAAACACGTGTTCTACATTGAATTCAAAACGGAAAATAACTTGTCCATAGGACAAGTTCTACTTTGTAAACAACAACATTGAGTAATACCCTCCGGAACTTCCGGTTTAATGTTGATCTATGGGAAAACATCGAAATTCAACTAAGTTTTTCAAAGTTCTAATGCAAGTTTTTGAAAAATTTTTTGAACGAAATGGATAGTAGATGATCTGCAGATTTCCCACTCGGAATTTCATATTATTTCTTTCAGTACCTTTTCTAAAATACCTTTTTTAATTTTTTATCTCACTAGAGCAAGGTTGCCACAATTGCTTGCTTATCGCGTTTTTTGGCGATGTTTGGAATATGTAAATAGTGTAAGTGTATTAAGTAATTAGTGTTATTTTGCGTATTGGATTTTGTTTTATCGTTTATAATTTACGTTATCATATCACAAGATTTATTATAATAATTGTATTTGTCTATTTGAATCGTTTGTTTCTTTCTTGGTTACGAAAACAAATAGTAATTAAATACTTCGGAATTTTTTTTAATTATTTGTTTTTGTATAAATGTTATATTCATTAAGATATTGCATGTACTTGCCGCCATTTTTTTTCTACATATTAATTTTTTATAGTTATTGGATTAAATTTCTTCCATATTCATTTGAAGAAGAGTAATTATAAATATGTGTAAAATACTTTTTATTATTTATAATTGTTACTTTTTGACTAATTTAAGATTAATTAGTTATTTAATTTCTGATATGTATGTACGTATTCCATTTGCAACATCTACTGACAAAGTTTTCCATTGTCAATTTATTGAATTTGATGAAAATTACTGGAATTTTAAAAATCACTTCTTGTTCGCTTTTTACAAACATATTTTTTGCCAGAAATTTCAGATTAATTTCTGTGTTTTGTATATTTGGAAATTATTAGAAAAAAACAAATCATGTTATTTTATCTATTTTCATATAAAATAACTTGTTCTTGAAAATATATTTTAATATTATTAGGATATCCAGGTTTTTAGCATTGTTTATTATTTTATTTTACATTGTATGGAAATATTTGTTTGGCTTACATATGTTATATTTTAAAAAATATTTATTACTTAGCATGTGTTTGAAAATGCTACTATCTTTGAACAATGTTTCAACTTCATATATTGTATGGATTATGTATTTTAATAAATTTTTTATGTTATATGCAATTCATTGTGCTGTAAAAATAAAAAATTCATTTTCATTAAAGAATAAATCTTTTATCATTAATCAAAAACTTTCATGTTAACTAACTCTAATATTATGTAATTTTTTAAGGATTTTTCTACAAATATAAATTGTATTTTAAAACAGTCTATAGTATTCATATATATCATACTATTTTTAAAATTTATATGCAATTCAATAAGTGAAAAATATATTAAAGACAAAGGATAATTAAATTGAATTTCTAAAGACTGTTACGCCTTTTCTCTTATGTGATATTTTCACTTAATATTGTGTAATAATTACTATAAATTATAAATCAAATTTTTTTAAAACAAATTTCCTTAATTTGCATATTTTTCAATGGTTTTGAATCATTACTACATTATAGAATTAATATTGTTGCCTTTACTTTTAATATGTTGGAATCATGTCACAAAACAAGGAAAACTTGTATAATAATGTATGTTTATTGAAATGAAAAATTTAATTTAAATTCAAAGTTGCCTACAAGAATATTAAATTAAGAACTTATGGTAGCATTATTATCAATCATAATATATACACTTGTAAAGCAAAAAATACTTTCATATTAACCAATAATCTATGTACACTAGCTGTTATTTTCTAATATTTACATAAAGTTTGCTGTTTGTGAAAAAACATTTCAGAGTATTACTATTTGACGGATATCTAGATTAATATGATATTCATTATTTTATTTGGTTTACATGTGAGATAGAATTTTCAATTTAGATTTAAATAAATATTTTATGCAACAATATTTTTAAAAATATTTATTACTTTCCATTTTTAAAATTGCTGCTAACAAATTCCAATGCACTTAAGAGATGCATTTAAAAAAGAAAATAACATGAAGTCTTTTTTAAAAAAAGGTTTCTTTTATAAAATTTAAACATCAGTAGAGAAAATAGTACATTATCAATAAGTAACTTGCAGTAAGCAAGAATTAACTGAAAACACATGACAAATAATGAATTTAGCTCCTATAACAATACACGCATTGAGAAACTTTTAATAAGTTCAATACCCAATTTTCAAGAATTCTAGCTACAGCAACATTTGGAAATCTAAGCAAATGTATGTTATAGACATTTTCAAATAAATTATTTACATTAATCAGCATTCAAAATAACTTTATTCAAAAATATGAGAAATTTGATATTTACAACAACAGCAAATTTTAACTTTCAGCCCTGAATTTCTACATTATACAGGACGTTTCAATTATTGACGAATATGTCTTGATTTTGCAAGCCATGTTTACTGGGAAATAATTCAAGAATTTTTTCCAATTTTCACAACTTTCTAAGTTATTGGCCATCTGAGAATGACAATTGAGGAGAAAAAACAACTTATTGACTCGTTAAAAGATTTTATATTAAAATCTAAATTAAAATAAACCCTCTTTCAGTAAATAGAAATAATGTTTTAATCGTTTTTATTTTAATTAGTGAAGTACAGGTCAGTCAACCTTTGAATATAAATACCTTTAATGCTGGATTTCAGCTTCCAGCACTGGTCATTGTACATGCATGGCTAGGTGTATATTGTTTTTTCAAATTAATAAAAAGGATAACTTATCTTTATTCCTCAATTTACATACAAATTTCAATATTTTATGAGATTCATTGTTTTTAATTATTTTGAGGGTAACTGTATATTTTAAAAATAATTCTCCAATATGTTCCATACCATTCTTATAAAGGGCATTTAAACTTTTGTGTTCTTTGAAACTGTCCAATTCTACTTGTTTGCATTCATCTGTTATATTTAAAATTAGCATTCTTTCAGATTATGAGAAGTTTGTTCTCATGTTGCAGCATTTGTGACATTTACTGACAGATTTTTCATTGCTAAGTTATAGAATATGATGAAAATTATTGGAATTTCTAAACACCAATTCTTAATTTTTCAATAAATATGTTTTGCCATAAATTTAAAAAAATTATTTTTAACTTATGCTTTAAAAAACTCATTCACACACACACACACAAGTATATTGTAATCCCAATATGTATATAATTTTGTACAGACAAAATTCCCCTACAAGGGGCTGTTAAAAGTAGAAATCCCTGGAAAGTAGCAAGTTTGGGTGGTTATTACGAGAAGCACATACTAGATAGTGTCAATAAACCAGCTCTCTGGTGCTGTTAAAGAGTATCAATAGTATGCATGTAATTAAATTCATTAGTTTTGTAATGCTTGCCTTAGTCCTTTGAATTCTGTCAATGACGGATTCTTTCAAAAAGATTGAGAATGAATTTTACAAACTGGTTAATGAAAGTTTATATGTAAAACAGATATATAGATTTCTAGATATAAAATAAAATTTTAAAAAATTTCAAAACATTTTAAAAAAATTTATTTGGTCATCTTCATAAAAAAAATAATACAAAGAAAAAAACACTGTTAATTACAATAAATTGAGATTATCTAATGTTAACTTGCAACCATTTTGAACAGTACAATGATATTAATTGCATGTATTGGAATAGTATATTTTTTATTTGTGCAACCATTTTGAACAGTACAATGATATTAATTGCATGTATTGGAATAGTATATTTTTTTATTTGTAAGTATTTGAAATACAAACTGTTTATTTGCTGAGTTTGAATATCCACTTAACACCGCAGACCTTCCCTTTTTGTAGTGAGTAGCCTTCTGTAACCTTGGTCATTGGAAATTTTAAAAAATTGCTTATTTGCCATTATTTTGAACTACACAGTGTTTATTTACAATTTAAGCTACATATTTTTCTATTTATAATTGTTTGAATTACATATTGTTCATTTGTAATTATTTGAATTACACAGTGCTTATTTTCATATACCTATAATACTAAAGAATTATTTGAAGAATTTTTAAATCAAATAGAGGCAATTATAAAATTAATTAACTAATGACATACACAAAATTCAAATATATACATTCATATTAATTCAAATTGTTAAATATTCCATTCTTTGAGTTAACTGAGATCAAAATAATTGTAACAATCAAAGAAGCAAAATCTCTTGCATATTATCTTATATTTAATATAATACTAAGTAAAATTCATGTTTAGAACATTTTTTTATATTTTCAGAATTTAAAATAAAGGATATAAATTTTTCATAGTATTAAAGGAGATATCCTGTTAAAATTCACCTTTAATAAAAATCAGGATACATAACTAATAAAAGAACTGATTGAACTATTAACAGATTCTGAGTTAAAATGAAGATATGAATTAGATGATTTTGAATTTTGGTTCAAAATTTACACAGAATATCTTCACATTTCAGCAAAAGCTGTAAAAGGACTTTAATACAACATATTTATGTGAAGTCTTTAATTTGTGTGAAAAGTCTTTAACACAAGTAAAAAAAACACTACACAGAAATAAATTGGATGATTGGCATAAAAAATACACACACACATTTACAAATAACAAATAGAACCCGATTGTAATTTTTTTTTTCCAAAACAACTTTGGTATCCAGCTTCAAACTCCATTGGATTGTCCTAATTCCTTCAATTTATGGAAAAAATTTCTGCAAGAAAAATGATTTAAAAGTAAAATTTTCATAAATAAATATTTATCAGACAAAAAATTCATAATGCAATTTAAATTTAGAATAAATTGAAAAGAAATCAATTGCTAATCTTCAGTTTAACAAATATGTATGAATTAAATAAATATGTAAATTAGCACAATTACTTGGATTACTTTAGTTATTAATCCTCCATGCAGGCGAATATTCACGAGACATAATCAGGATGCTCCGAGCTCTCTACAAAGCAGTTTAATTCCTATAATAATTGCCAATGCTTAATTCATGAGATCTATATTAATAATAGTTGACTATGTACAAGAGCAAAATAAATAGCTCACACAAAGGCTTAGTTAAAATTTTCATTTCAATTAAAAAAATCATCTCCAATTATAAAACGATATATTATAAATCATAAAACAAAATATTACACTTATTTTTTATCACAACTGATTCAATGTAACCTAGAAATTTTAAAATTAGTCTAACAAAACTAGTGTATCTAGATAACTTTTATTTTTATGTTACGTAATTACACCCACTATGCAACGCAAAAAACAATTGAATTCATACAACAAATATTCCTGTAACAGAAACAAGCTATTTTTTTAAATTAATATTTTTTCAAGAAATACAAATATAAGTGATTGTGTAATTAATATAAATAAAAGCAGTCGAAAATTATTTCTGATTGTGTGTTGTGAAAACTGTCGCCAAAATTGCTGCCAAGGTTACCATAAATAAGAATCGGGCAATATTTATAACAAATACACGGGATTATTTCGAAAAAGCACAACAAAATTTGAATAATATCATTTAAACACAAACTTGTAATGAAATGCTTATTAAATAACACAGATTTAACTCTCGCTTACCAATTTTTCGGTTGCAAAGTAGTCTCCTATTGTAGCCATGTGGATAGACTCGTAGGACAGCGGTAAATTAAACCGTGATTTAAAAATTCGTAGAGGTTCTCAGAAAAGATCCACATGTGGAACAAAGAGTGCATAGTTTACTCTCTTTCATGTCGGTAATTTTAAAAGGCTAAAAATTCTGCTTAAGAAATGCAAGGAAAATTAAAATTACTTCTGCTTAAGTTTGTATACAAAACAATGTTATTTTGTTGAAACCGGAAGTTGAGGGTATTTAATGACCGCAGCGCCCCCATAGTAAGCTTTACGGTAGAACTTGTCCATTTGTAAAACTTAGGTAAAATTTCAAATTGCATAGTTGGGTAAAGTTGCTCAAGAGTTATAAAAAGAAATTTCTGCAAAAAGATTTTAAAATTAAAAAAGAAAAGTCTTGTTTTATACATGTACTTTTAAATAAAGTGACAAATATTAATTTAAAAAAAAAAGTTTCTGTAAAAAGCGTAATTTGGCAACAACGAAGTGCATGAACTGATTTGCTGAAAATAGATAGTTGCATTTATCGTGACTATGACGTCACATGTGTTTTTGAACTTGATTGGCTAAAAACACGTGGTTTAAAATTAACATGTAATTATGACGTCACATGAATTTTGTCCATTGGCAAACGGGAAAATAATCCCACATTTTTGTGCTAATTGTTTGTTTTAACAAACTGATAATACTTATAATCAAAAACAATATAATTGAAATATTCTTAATTGAAGTCATTAAACAGCATAGCGGATCTTTAGAGGTGTTAGGGCTCGAACTCAAGATACACCGACCACAAGCCTGATGCCGCGATCACTGGGCTACCGCAGGCATAGCGCTGCTACAATAGCGTTTGCGATAAAATACGGAACAAAATGCAATATCACATCACACATAAATAGTCAATAAAAAATATCAAAAGTTAAAAAAAAAATCCCCTATGAGATTGGAGGTTGAATGATATTTTCTAGCCTTTCTTTCGAAATCCTCAGCTCCACCTATTTCAGGGGATTTGGATTCGTGTACAATAAAAAAAATGCAAGATCCTAGAAATCGGACTCGTTCTACGTTTTTTGATTCTGCAGAAAAATGCGCCAGCATTGAAGCGCATCACGTTAAAGAGAGAACAAAATTTCAAGCTGCTCTCACCTCCGGCATGCATAAAGGTAACGATTGCTTCTCATTGGTAGATGAGTAATACTATGGTTATTCTGGGTTGCCTGTTTTGGCATTATAGCATATTCTTATGCCTTAGTGATTCACTGAAATATAAGAACTATATCCATTTGGAATTATTTCGGATTGAGAATTTTACACACACAAAATTTTTTCTTCCATATATTGAGATAAATACTTATTTCTCTCACGCATCCAATTTTTGTCATAAAAAAAATTAACTGTGTGTTCTAATTTGTTTCTTTCAACTAAGATCTAAATATTTTCATGGATTAAATTTTGTAGAAGAAATACTTAGCTAGTTTTTGAGCTAAATAAACGAGGAACTAAATTATAAATAAAAAATGAATCACATAAGTTTTTATTTATGCTTTTATTGTTATTGATAATACTTTGAAAATGAGCTTTACGTTTCAAGTTAAATCCTTATGTAAGATATAAGTAAATTATAAAGAAAAATATATCTTTTTATTAATAATATTAGCGGACATTTTAAAAGTGCATGAATTTTTATACATACAGTTGATATTCAAAAATTTCTAAATATTAACAAAGTTTCTGTTATGTAATTAGGCGATTAGCTTTTTTGTGTGGGAAACATTTGGTGAAATTGTCGAATCGACCACTGGTTCGCCAAATTTTGAAAAATCGCTAATTTGGCGCGTTTTTGACTTGTGTTTTGGAGTAGCAATCCTACCACAACACTATCCGACTTCTCCCTCACTGATACAAAAATCAAAAGGGTTATCAGATTTGGCACACTTTTCGATTTAGAGAAAACACTTGGCGGGATAAGTGGCCGATTCGACAATTCAACCAAACATTTATTTATATTTTAAGTAAATTTGTCCAATACTCAAAGTTCGATTTAAATTCAGTTGTAAAAATTTTTAGTTTTTATAAATTAAAATATATATAAGGTTTGTTAAATTCTTAACTTCTACCTTTGTAAAATGAAATAAATAAAGGGATTCGTGACTGTTTTATAAAAAAAAAAACATTTACTCATACTTTTTTGTACGTTTTTAATGCTTTTCTCTTCAACAAGTAATGAGTGATTATTGTTCGAGTGATAAAAGAAGCAATTGTGCTATGAAAAATCTCGATTTTGCTCATTGCAAGAAAAAATAAACCATTGAATCAAAAGATTTACAACCATCCCCCCCCCCTCTTTTCATATTTGAATAATTAAGCCATCTGATAACTTTCAGTCACCAATCGTATTATGAGAGGCGAGGGAGGGAGTGAGAGTTTTATTAACGCCCCACAGTAAAGCTGCTACAGGGCTACTGGTGATGGACCTCGTGATTTTGAATCATGGTCAAGTGACTAGGACAACACCTGATTTATCACTTTTCAGCGAGGCACCATATAGATAAATACCAATTGCCGCACTGTAATTTTAACACCCAGTTTCCTCCCCAAAAGGAGGCACCTGAGCTCTGACGATGGAAAATGGTACTAGGAATTTGATTTTTCAGAGGGCGCCCTAGCGATTTTTAACATGCCACATAATCATACGACTTAGACACTTTTAATTTCGTGCATTATGAAAATTCCCCGACTTGGGCCGAAAGTGATTACAAAAAAGACGGGGGAAAGGTAATTTGAGAAATTTCAGTTGTGTGATTTGGTAAACATGCTAAATGATGATGAGATTATGACTTCCATGCAAGAAGAATCCGACTCTGTCGACAATAAAATGGAGGAAGACGAGGACGACAACAACAACGAAAGTAGCAAGGGTAAATCAAATGCTGACGCGTTTCTGCTTTAGAGATAGCTATGGAGTGGTACGAACAACAACCAGAGTTCTGTCTTGCTCAAATACTGCAGGTCAAGAGAATCAGTCATCTTGCAGCGAAAAAACAAAGGTGTACAATGGTACAGCGAAAAATAAGTGATTATTTTCCCCAATCAAGGTAAAATTGCGACATTTTGCACCTATTCTGCTTTCTCTTCAAGCACGTTTCCCGCATGTGATGATTTTCAATATTCGTATAGTGTCCGGTTTCATATACTGCATGGATCGCATTCGGTTTTCGGTTATACGAACAATCGCGTATCCGAATGAGGTCCGATCCCAATTGATTCGGATAAACGACGTTCTACTGTACATATTTTTATCATATTTCAAAACATATACCTCAATTAATTTCACATTAAAAATATTAAAACCTGTATTTTAACAAATTTATTCGAAATTTTTCATTAATTAAGCCTTCAATGTTTTGAAGTGAAAACTTCTTTAGCGGCGTTAGGCACTTTTTGGTAGGGGAAAATCTTATGGGTTCGCGTCACCGACATGCTCTGACTGGCGCACGCGCAGTGTGCTGTTCGCCTTAGACACTTTTTGGATGGGTGAAATCTCGTGCGTTCGCGTCACCGACATTCTTATAGCAGTATATCTGTAGCTATACAGCTGACGTAGAGTGCTGTGTATATCTTATAGTGAAATTGAATGGATTTAGTGAAAAGTTCAATGTGTATATACTGTGCATTGCTCGTTGCGATTTCGAGAATGAGCAATACATATTAATGGTTGCCGTTTATATTTCGCCTGGAAAATCTATGAGAGAGATACAACAATTTTTATTCGAAAATTTGATGATTTATACAAAAGAAGGTTCTGAAATATTCGAAAAAGGATTTGGCGAAAAATATGATAATATACCAATGATTTTAAGTGGAGACTGCAATATTAACTTTGCAGATGATAAAAATCTACCACTAATTGAATTTCTAAATGAAACACTTAATAAAAAAATGTCCAATGATTGAAAACTCAGTACTACAAAATGTGAAACGACGATCGATGCGGTTTTTACACGCGATACTTATATAAATTTGAATCAAATGTTTTCCATTCTTATTTTAGTTACCATAAGCCTGTTGTATCTTTTTTTTTAGAACAAAATGAAATAATTGAAAGTACAAAAAGTCTTAGTATTGTTGAAATTAATGATAACAATAATGCAAACAATTAAAATAATGTTAAAAATCAAGCACATTGAAATTTAAGTAAATACAAATACTATCCATAAATATTATGATTGTATATTAATTGTTATTTCAATTTGATTGTGTTTATATTTTGTCATGATCTTGTACAGCCCGTAATATATTTGAATAATAAAAAAAAACATATAAACATGCATTTAGTTGTTGCTCGGAATGTCAATAGATGTGAAAACCAGATTGATGTTGATAATTTTTATTCAAACATTATGAAATTTCAAATTTTAATACTAAAATTTCTAAGTTTTCACTTCTATCGGCAGTCTCTATAACTGCCAATTTTTTTTGTTTTTTTTTTTTGAGATTTTTAGAGAAAAAAATAATTTAAAATAAATCGCTTTTAAACATGTCTTACTGAGGCATTGAAACTTTTCCTAATACCACTTAAGTAATTTATAAAATATAATTTAAAAAAAAAAATCTAAGACTATTTTTATTAGTTTGATTCAAGCTTAAAAGTATGAAATAAAATATTTAAATGACTTCTTAACCAGAGCATTAAGAAAATTACAATATCTCTCAACATCTCCATATTTATATATGTTAATTCTCTCTCTCTCTCTCTCTAAAGCAGATAACCCTAACAAAATTTAAATTTAAATTTTGAAAAAGAAGAAATAGGCGGTGTATATATAAAGCTTTGTATGAATAACTTTTATTTTTCCGTCTACTTTTTGTTCTCTCAAAAATGTTAATTCAAATGTTACTGTGTGTGTATAAGACTGTGTCAGAGTTAATATAAAGATATTAAGAGCGACTCCAGTATTTTGAGTGCTGTGGCCAAGAAGTCATACAACTATTTTATTTCATACTTTTTAATGCGAACCAAGCTAATATAAATATAGTTTTTAGATCAGTGCTTCTCAAACTTCCAGTACTTGTGACCCAATTTTCAATCACAATTTTCATCACCCTCCCATACAATAACAATGTATTGAATGTATTAATAATGTATTTTGACATTAAAGCTACAGTACTGCCTTAATTATGCACTGTACAAATTATCAAGATAAGTATTAAATTTTGTATGTGTTACTTTTAAGTAATAGATATTTTAAATAATTTTTTTTAAATATTAATTTTTTAAAAAAAATCTTTTATTTTTAACTTTTTGATATGCTTGCGCCCCAGTGGCGTAACGAACAGGAGCAGGAATTCTAGGGTGCCTAAAGCCCGACTGACTCCAAGTATGTATTTGGGCTTGAGGCCTAAGACCTGATTTTGCAGGGGGGCCCTAATATTCTCCGCACCCCTCATAAGGTTATCACACCCTCTTACGAGGGCGTTTTCCACTGATAGAGAATCATTGCTTTAGATCAGGGGTGGCCAACCCGCGGCACGCGTGCCACATTGTGGCACGCGGTAGTCGTAACTGTGGCACGTGAAGACTTATTGAAAAATTACAAATCTTTTGAAAAGATTACTGAATTAATTGAATTAAAATAGAAAATTATCGTGAAGAGAATACGTAAAAAACAGAAATTTTCAGCGTGAGATTTTAAAGGCGCTAAGCAAGATTTTTTCTTTTCTTCAGTATAGCGCCAAAAATGAGATCATGCTCCAAAACTTACTATTCGACAGCATTGTAACTTTCCAAGAAAAGTGTTGAGTAACGTGAGACTAAAAACAAATAAATTCTCTCGGACGGTCGAATCTGCCCCAAAAGTCACCCTCTCTCGGGGGCGGTTAATTTTTAACATCTGGGATTTCTATTCAAATTTCAGCTTCCCCTTGCAGTTCTGAAGTTTAGTGTTTATAGCTGAGAGCGTGATGTCAGATAAAAAGGTTTTTCCAAAGGTGTTGGTTATTTACGATTTCTGTAATGTCAAGAAGTAATTCGGCAATATATTAAGAGAGAAGTTGTTGATACGGTAGAAGTAATTCTGTCCACACAAAGTAGCCGCTTTATAAAGCAGAAAGAGTGAGAACTTGCATCCATGACTAATCAAAACACTGAATTCGGAGCCTAGAAAATTTGTAGCGTAACATCGACAGATTTTTTCTAGCTTTCAGACTCAGTTGATTTTAAACTCTGTTTAGTAAGACGTTAAGCTTTTTCCTTTTCTAAAACTGGTTTTAGATTTTTGCGTTGAGCGTAGTGGTTTAAAATTTTTTATTTTCAATATATTTTTGAGTAAACCTTTGGCATCGAAAAGAAATTGTGAAGATGATATTGCAGCACGTGATTTTAAGTTGTCTGGGAAGAGCAATACGTGTTAACACATCAAAATGCTTCCAAGCCTATTTGTTTGATATATGGAATTTGTATAGCAGTTCCAAAAAAATTTAACTTGTACCATTATTTCAAACAACTGTACAGTGATTTCAAATGCAAATATCCTATTGGATCAAATTTGCAAACGGAATTTATCAATAAAAAAGAAAGAAATCTTTAGCAGGCCAAAAATCTTTGTTCCAGAAGAGAAATGTCGAAATAGAAACAATGGTGAAGGCTTCTTATGAACTTTCTTTGTTGTTAGCCCTCATGAAAAACCCATATTCTGATGGAGAGGAGATAATAAAAAAAGAAGCCTTTTAATTTTTGCCCAAAATGTCGGTGATCTAAATGCCAAAAATATGGTTGATAAAATAGCTTTGTCTAAAAATACCGTCAAGCGTCATATAGATGACATGGTCCAGGATGTTGAAACGCAAATTGTCTCTGGAATTCAAAATTGCAAATATTTTTCATTAACTTTGGGTGAAAGCTGTGATATCACAGACATAATGCGCAGTTAAGCATCTTTGTGCGTTACATGAACAATAATTTTGATATTGTGGAAGAACTTCCTGATTTGCGCCAACTAGCAGGTGAAGACATTTTTAAGGAACTTGAAAATTTGCACAGATGGAGCGCCTTGCATGGGTGGCACAATAAAAGATTTTGTTGCATTGCTTGAAAATTACTTGGGAAGAAAAGTTTTCAAGTATCATTGTATTATTCATCAAGAAGCTCTTTGTGCCAAGGATTTAAACTCGTCTTTCGTTGTTAACCCCATGGTGCACTGTATCAACAAAATACGAGCTCGTGCTCTGAATCGATGAAGATTTCTTACGCTTTTCCCTGAAGAAATGGAAGAAAATTATGAGTTACTCCTTCATTATAGTGTGCGCTGGCTTTCCAAAGGCAGTTAGTTCACTTGCGAGATTTTGGAGTTTGAGGGATTGTGTCTTAGAATATCTGGAAGAAAACGATGAACTATCCAGTGAATGTTCGCTCCTCAGGAGTGAAAATTGTCTGTGGGGCTTAGCTTTTCTTACCGATATAATGGAATATTTAAACAATTTAAATTTAAGATTACAGGGAAAAATTTTTTTTTTTTACCTTAGTTGGTACATATCTTCTTTTGTGAACAACTTTTGTTTTTTGTCTGGATTTTGTAGAGAAAAAAATTAACTCATTTCCCATTCACACATGCAGGAATTATCAGCCAAAGTTCGTAATGTTCCGAACTATGATAGATTTAAAAATTTACTATCCATTTTGCAGGATTCTTTCAGTGCTAGGTTTGAGGATTTTAAAGATAACAAAAATATTGAGCTTTTCACTAATCCTTTTTCGATTTCTCTTCAAGACATTAATTGTTACCCACCTCAGGTACAAATTGAAATTATTGACCTACAGCACCATATTACTCTGAAAACCAAATATAAGGAAATTATTTTAACCACAAATGATCCGAATTACATCGAATTTTGGAAATTTGTGCCACCAAGCAATTTTCCAAATTTACATGATTTAGCAGTCAGATATTGTTGTAGGTTTGGATCAACATATGTTTGTGAAGAAATGTTTTCTGTTATATAAACGTGATTAAATCAAAATATCGCTCAAAATTAACTGATATGCTCCTAAAACACCTAATTTTGTTAGCATCTTCCCGAATTAATCCAAATATAGATGATTTAGTAAAAAAACTACAAATTCAAAAACAGCATTAAGAAAGTACTGACTGTTTAATAATCATTTAAAATTAAATGTTTCAAGTTGCTTATTTTTATTTTGTATCTTAGCTAACCGACCGATCCTGTAAAGATTTATCAACAATAAAATTTTTTAGTTTATACTTTTGTTTTATTTTTTATACCATGTTTCTTTTTTTTTTTTTTTTACATTTCATATATATAAAACTTGCATTTAAAAATATGTTTTTGGTGTAAATAACCCATAATAAGCCTATAAGTAACATTTTTTTCACTTTTGTATATTTTTTAGTTTGGCGGAGAAGTTGAAAGTGGCACGCATAACTTTTTTTTAACAGTTTGTGGCACGCCTCCCAAAAAGGTTGGATTAAGGAATTTTTAAAATTTATTTTTAAATTTATTTGAGGCACTTTATTTCTAAAAATAACTAATATTTCCCTTTGCTTGAACTCGTGATTATATTTTATTTATTTATTTATTTGCAAGTCTGCTTTTTGATTTGTATACGGAAATTTTTATGTTTAAGCATAAAATATAAAGTTAAAATTTTTTTTTCTTCTTCGTATAAACCGAAATAGCAGTGACATTTGATTCCAGAGTGAAAACTATTGGTAATGGTCATTCCATTCTTTTATTTGTATCAGTATGAAAAAAAAAGTGCAATAAATTGTAAACAAAGAAGTATTTATACGGTTACGTAACGACTTAACTTTAATTGTTCAACAATTCGAGCTAAACAAACTATCGATTTAATAAATCTATCAATATATATTCATTATCAATGCACACACACATTTAAAATTAATTAAATACAGTGAAATACATTTAACGCGAAAACGCTTAAGACGAAATATCGGTTTGTAACGGGTTTATCCTCGAAACTTTAACTAATCCTCTTGGAGTAAATTTGTTCTTTTTAACTGTATGTTCTATTGAAAACTTTCTCCCGAAGAAGAAGACGCTATTTATGCAAATAAGTAATTTTATTTAAGCGTTGAAATTTAGGTACGCGAAGTTAGTCGTCGGTTAGTCGCTGGCTGATCAGTTATAGATAATTGGAGAAAAAATGATGAAATTCTGCTTATAAGGATTACGATCGGAGGTAGTACAATTTAATAAGAGAATTACGGGGAATTATAGTATAAATATGTGGCGATATCTAAGTAAGCCAGTAACAGCCTCCGGACAGTAGTGATCACTTTTGTCTAGTGGTCATGTTACTGGACTTACGGATCAGGAGGTACCGAGTTCGAATCCACCACATTGGTGACCTTGGCCGAAAAGAAAAACGCAAATTTTCTGATATGTCATGACGCCATCTACCCGCAAGAAGAGCAAGCAAAGCCGTCGGACCCACTCCACGCAGCAAAGTCGTCAGACTCACTTGACGCAATATTAACAACTCTCACGCTCGCCATAACAACAAAAACATCTCGTTCGTTCGCCTATCCACCGATTCACTAGTGGGGGAGTACTGTGGTGGTATCTAAGTAAGCCAGTAACACAGCCTCCGGACAGTAGTGATCATTTTTGTCTAGTGGTATGTTACGCGCTTACGAACCCATAGGTCGTGGGTTCTAATCTTCCATAAATGTTCAAATTGCTCCAAGAGTAAGTGGAGTAAATTATATTTATATATTAAGTAGCCTTAAGCCTTGCGATTGCTCTTCTAATTAGTTACGTAGTGCATTTCCTACCTTTAGTGTGTGGTTTAAGTCAGTGGGATAATAAATTTGAGTTTGAAACTGGTTATGGCTGATCTTTACTCGGACCCCTAAACATCAACAATCGCTAGCCAGTTGTCACAGGTTAACACGAAATAATCCAAGGGTCCCGACGAACTACAGTGTATATTCATGCGATTTTTTCTCTTAATAGGAAACGAAAATCACTTTACACGAAAAGGTTTCTCTTCTGAGAATGAACAAAATATGGAGAACACCAGCCGCGTAGGTGATATTTAAGAGGTGGTACTGTATCATTGGAAGAATTCGTTATATCAGATCATGAAAATGTGTGTACAGCCCCAATTATAGAAAGAAGTTTTGCTGTTTGATAAAGACTCAAAAAATATCATTGATGCAGATTCCGATGATGAAAAAGAAATGAATAATGTGCAGCTCCTGCTCACACGTCAGCCGAAATGAATGTGAAATTTCTACATTATTGGACTGCTCTACTGTATCATAGGAAGAACTCGTTGCAGTAGATGATGGTAATGTGTGTACAGCCCCAATTACGGCGTAGAAACACGTTTTCGAGTTTGTTCAAAGCTAAAAAAAAATCATTGATGCAGATTCCAACGATGAAAATGAAATAAAAAATGCTGCTGTTCTGTTTGCAGGTCATCCAAAAGACGGAACATCATGAAATGTAAGCGCAGTTATTTACAGGCCCATTCCAATGGTGAAAAGAATAAAAGAATGAACGACATCGAGCAATTTGTTAACAATTTGATGCTAAAAAGGACAACGCAAAGAAAAATATCAGATTATTTTCATAAATGTTTTTTTCCCCTTCAAAACACTTGAAAATTTTGCATTAAATTTCATTAAGCTCTTATGAATGTTTCTGATTCTTTGATTTTTATTAAATACATTCATGTATACATATCTGTGTAAATAAAATGTACTCTAATAAACTGAATTTTGTCGAAAATATGTTTTATTTATTTATTTGCTATATCTTTTAAAACGAAAAATATTCCTTTTTCTGAAATATTTCTAAAACACGAAAAAATAAGTATTAAATGACTTTCAATGTATTGTATTTTGCGTAGGATATACAAAACTTACTCAGAACATAAGCATTTCGATCTACCTTTTTATACTATTTTTATTCTGTGTCATATTACTTACCATTTTGAGACTTTCTGGGTTAAGTTTTTAAACGATCGACAAAATCACACAATTCTTGTTTTATAAAAATATTTATTTATAACGTTAGGTTTCAAATAACCATGAAGGAGAAGCTGTTTCCATTCGGAATTCCTATGCCAGTATACTTACCATATCGTTTTATCTACTGAATGTAAATGTTATATGGTTCTACAGTAGTTATATATATAAAAAGAAACATATTTATAGGAATTTAGAATGATCAGAAATCGTTTTCCTTTATGGATTCTGTGGCGGTATCTAAAGTAAGCCAGTAACAGCCTCCGGACAGGAGTGATCACTTCTGTCTAGTCGTCATGTTACTGGGCTACGAATCCTAAGGTCGCGAGTTCTAATACTCCGATATTGGTGACCTTGGCAGAGAAAAAAAACAATGCAAACCTTCTGATGTGTCATGGCGCCATCTACCTGCACGAAGAGCAAGCAAAGTCATCAAAACTCACTTGACGCAGCAATGTCGTCTGACCCACTCCACGCAGAAAAGTCGTCAGACTCACTTGACGCAACAGTCACAACTCCCATGCTCGCCATAACTACAAAATATCTCGTTCGTTCGCCTATCCACCGACTCACTGGTTTGAGAGTACTGTGGTGGTATCTAAAGTAAGCCAGTAATAGCCTTCGGACAGGAGTGATCACTTCTGTCTAGGGTCATGTTACTGGGCTACGAATCCTAAGGTCTCAAATTCTGATCCTATGATAATTCCCACTCTAATTCTTGAGTATTCGCATTATATCAATTAATCCAATATCCTTCCGGTTAAAATCACGAAGTTTCAAAAAATAACCAAGAGCAGTGCATTTAAAGTTTGGCAATTGAACATCAAAATTTACTAATTAAACAAGCCTTTGAGCGCTTTCTGTTCTAAGTCGTATTACTTTACCATTGAAATTACATGAACTTTAAAAAAAATAGAAAGGTTGACAAAATCAGTCATTTAATTTTTTTTTAATGAACTTGCAGCATGTGTTTAAATTTATTTTTTCGAAAGATGTAATTTCATTTTTTTTTTTATCCAATATAATTTCGATAAGAATCCGAGCACACACGCCGGGTTCACCATCCACAGAAAAAAATGAATCCTTTGGCATCGGATTCAAAGCAAGCGCCGATATTGGCGAGAAAATTGTGTTTAGCTCTTTAACCCTGCAGAATGGCTTATCAACCTGTTCCTTTTCCCTCTCCTCCTTTTGAAAGATTGTCCTCTCTTTAGCTATTTCTTTAGAGCCGAATACTGTGCTTGGGGAACAGTTCTGACAATTCATTTTTTATTGAGTGTTTTAACCCGAAGAGAAAATAAGTTTTGAAATTTATTAATTTCTTAAGAAATCCTTTTTTAAAGAGGAAGAAGAACCTTTGGAGCATCTTACCTCACACAACTTGAGTATTATTCAAATATAAGTAATTATTTATTTGTTGTGCGCAATATGTCGATACAAATAAAGTCGCTGCATTGGAATCTTTGTTAAAAGAGGTAATAGCCAAAAAATTTAATTGTATGTTTGTCCAGTTTTTTTGTAACGAAAAAAAAGATGTAATTTTTTTGAGGTTTTTTTTTTAAAGTTAAGTAAACGTTTCAAAAGGATCTATTATTTTAAAAAAAACGTAAATATAATTGAATGAATGAGTGTTGTGTAATTTTACATATTTTTAAACTTCTCGAAGGTAAAAGTAATGAAATTAAAAAGTAGATTAAGTCTTATTTTATTCCCTAACACTTGGTGATCAAAACAGATGGTGACAACTGTATCCTGTCATGTTAAAGAATAGAAGAAACAGTCACCTTTGTAAGAATATCTTAACTCAATTTATTGCTTTGAGTGGGTACTAAATATAATCCAGTCTAATAATGTAATAGCTGATGTATAGAAATGTTTTTCATGTTTTGTGTGCCATCTTCGAAAAGTAAAATTGGTCCAGGAGCTCACTGATCTATTTCTCTAAGAAAATTTAAAGGATTTTGGTTTTTTTTTAAAAAAAAAGTTATTGGTATGTACACCTAAACCAAATCTCTTCAGTCATCTGCCTTGTAATGAAAACTATCTATTGTCAATTGTCTTATAAATATCTGTTAAGAGTTTATTTTTATAGACAAAACAGTTGATGTATAATTTTATGGTTTAGCTATAATAGTATTCTGAGAACTGTGAATTTTTGTTGAGGAATTTTCCTTCATACATGAGTTAAGATCACTGTAGTGTCTTAGGTTTGAAATATGTTTTCAGCTGTTCTTTTATATAAAGGGCTGTAACCTGGACAAAAGTATTAAGTATTCTGATTAAAGTGTAGTATAGGAGGGGAGGCCCTTCGCTATGTCAATTTCTTTTGACGACCAAAATCGATCGCCAAGCTACTTCACTTAGCGATAAGTGTCCGGAAGCCAGAATGAATTTATCTCACCATGATATCTATATAATAAACCCCAAAGCCAAAGCCCCCCCCCATACTACACCTTGAGCAGGTATTCTCTCTCCCAAAAAGTAAATTAAACCTGTTCCCCAGAAAAATTTTAGTGCATATTTATGCCCTGGTTCTTTAACAAGTTTTCTCTTAGAATTTGCTTGATCTTATGAACCCACATTTCTGTATTTCCTGAATTTTTTTTATCAGGATAAATAAACCTATTTTTGTTTCTTCTTATCTTCAGATATTTATTATTCTACAGAAAAATGCCACATAGAGGATAATTCTTTGTATCTTATTAATGCTTTAAAGTTGATGTACAAATCATTTTGGAAAAAAATGTTTAATTTAGTATCACAGTATTATATTTTGTAATATTGAAATTATTCTTTGGAACTACTAAAAATTCTTTGAAACTATGAAATGGTTCTTTAAAACAAATTGTAGCTGCTATGTTGAAAAATCAGATCAACAGTGCAGATGAACTGCCATAGACACCGAAACCAACAGGTTATGGGTTGCTGTCACAACGTTATCAAAATCGCCCACTTGCGTTGGTGTGGAAAACCTGATTGGTGACCAAGTATATAAGTGCATTTGCACCATTATTTTATTATTCAATGTTAAACTACTTTAAAATTAATATTTATAATATCATATAAAACTGATCTTTTTGAGGAACTAGTTTGATATCACGGGGCAGAGCGCCAAACGCTGTTTGGCGTGAAAAGGAATCACTCCGAGCAGCGCATGCCCTTGGAATGAAATTCAAGATGGCGGCCTAGCGGTAAGACTCGTCTGGAAAATAATTTTAAAGAACTGTTTTGAAAAACATTAAAATCGATTTCAAATGAAGAATTTAGGAATAGATTGAGACTAACCAAGATCAATAAATAATTAATATCAATATTATAAAAAAAACCATATTTACTAATAGTAATATTATGCAGTATATAATAATCTTGTAATATAATGTTATAGAAATTATTATATATAGTATTCATATAATACTAAATAGTAATAATTATTAGATATTCATACGGTATTACTTTTTATTTTATATAATAATAATCACATAATATAGTTTAATAGATTTAATGAAAAAGAATAATCATCCTATTGTAATATAAATAAGAATCGTACAGATATTATAAGAATACTCATTTAACATAATTATAAAAAACAGCAAAGTAATAATTGTCAATAAATAACATAATAATAAATAAATAACATAATACTTAGATATAAATAAAATAATAAAAATAAATAACACATATGTAATAATAATTATAAAATAGCAATTATTACAAATAACGTATATTATATGATTATTACACATTCGAATAATTTTAAAATATTAATAAAATAATTACATAATATATATTAAAATTGATAATGAATAGCAACTAAAAAGTACTGAAAGCTTGCTATGTTCCAAAAACTGCAAATTTCTTCAACAAATTTCATCGAACAAGAAACGAAAGAAAAAAAAAACATTTTTAAAAAGTAAAATAATTTGAAAATAAACGATTTATAGGAATAATTAATAATATAACACTCTTTCTTTTAAAAAAAATATCCTAGTTCTCACCAATGATATTAGAAACATCCGTATTCGAAAATAGCATTAAATAAAACAGAAGACTGAAATATATAATTTGAATCCGGATTGCAATGAAAATGGTTAAATTGTAAAAAAAATAGAAATAAAATCGTCGGAAATTAATAGGATTACCGCGGGAACAGAACCAATAAAAATTATTTCTAATATACGTTATCCCCATGGCAACCACATCGCCAGATGATAAAAATATCTAGGTAAACATATTGTAATGTTATCGCCCATCTTGGCAAACATAAACAACAACTTGGCGCGATGCCCCGTGATATCAAACTAGCAGGCTTTTTGAAATGTTAATTTCAATTCTTATATTATTTTGCTTCACTTACTATTTTGATACTTATTATTGTGATACATTTCAGCTTCAGTGTATTGGAGTTATAAAAGAATTCAATCTACAATCATTGGAACACAATCCAGCTAACTTGAATAAATTTGTATCTGCCTTTTCAGAATTAAATCAGGTGTCGGAAAGTGTTAAAGTAAGTAAGAATTATATAAATATATACTTCGTTCTTATGTTATCTCCTTATAAGTATTCCTATAGTGCAAAGATTTTACAATTTGACTAGTTTGGGGCAAGATTTTCTTGAAATTCTGGTTACCCTTCTTTCTTGGAAAGAAATGGTAGCTTTCTAATAAGATTAATTAATTCAGAAAAGAATACTGAATGAGTTGGATATACCTTTCTCTCGATCCTAGTTCCTTCTTTTACTCTTGGATTTTTGGCTTTACAACTTTTCTGTGCCATATTTAAGGATGAGAATTCTTAGAATTTATTATTTTTAATCTTTATCATCATCATCATCAATTGTATTAACATCTGAATTGCTGCTGGTGGGAATATAAATCTTGCTCAGCAAGTGCATTAACTGTCCCTGGCATATATATACATCTTTCTGAAATATAATTTCTTTGTGCTGCTCTCAGTAAAACTATTCTAAAGACTTTGGAATGTAATAAATTGTCCTTGACAATGTTTGCAAAGGATTTACTTATTTCAGAGAAGGATTTGCTTATTTATGCCTTTCCTTTTCCATTACACCACATACGCATCCCTGTATGAAAAACTGTGGTGGTACAGAGTGAATCTCATAAGTTTCAACTGGCAGATAAGGGATTAATAACTATTAAAATTATATTTATTTTTGTTAAGTACTTCTTTTATATCATTGTAAGGCAATTTTTCGTACATCTAGTGCTGTTGTATAATTTTTTTCCCCTTAATATATGCTGTTAAAGAAGTTAAGTTTTGCCTTTTCCTTGAGCTCATTCTTAATTTATATTTTCATTATTGAAATTTAATTTACTGTGTTTAGTGTTAAGGTTTAATTTATATTCATTAGAATTTTAAATTGATTGAAAGAGGAATTCTTGCCTTTGATTTTCAATTCTCTCTTGCAAAAGATGAGAGGGAGGAGAGAATTTTTGCATTTTGTGACATTTTGGAATAAACAAATTTTTCCTGCAACAGTTTATTTTACTTAATGATGAAAAAGTTGGCAAGAAATTTGATGAAATTTCGGCAAAGTCTTCATAATGGTGGAGCTATTTTGATTTTTTATTTGTATTTCTCTCATTTCAACCATGATTGAAGGAAGTTAATAATTTGTATTGGTTCTTAAAAACATTTTTTTCATTTCCATCGGATCATTGAAGTACATTTATTGAATAAAAATATTTTTAGCACAGTATGTAATTTTTCAATGTAAATTTGCTGTAGATAAGTATACTTATATATTATCCATATTTAATGTGTATTGCCTGGACAACTTTTAAGTTACAAAACTATCTCAAGTATTTGTTACATAATTTTATAACTATTTAAGAATATCTTCATTATTTGAGTATTTCAATTCTTGGATAACTAATTCTATGCATCTTATGTAACTTTTGATGTGCAACAAAAATACCAATGTTAATGAAATAAATAATTAAATTAACAAATGCATTGGAAAGAAGTTTTTCTGTATTTTAATAAAATTAATAAATTTTAATTCAATGTATATTTATGAATTATTTAAATATAAAGTAATGATTTTTTTAAAAATAGTACTTATGTGTTATTGCTACCATATTGGTGCCTTTTAAGTCTGTTTGTCTCCTGTGCTGGTGTATTTTGTTACTGCTACCACATTTAGCATTGATTATATTTGCTAGAATATAATATTAAGTCGAACAGAATTACTAAATTATCATTATTTATTAGATCAAAGTAATTAATGGGACATCCTTTATAATTTTCATAGCTCTCTTTTTAGTTCTACAAAAATGGTATCAATGTTAATTTTTTTGTAAAGAATTAATTAATATGATTTCGTAAGTTTGCTCCTAAAATTTTTATGTCATAATAACCTGTGTGTATTTTAATCATATAAAAAGATAATAATGTCTTATATAATTAGATGCATATTGATATTTACTTATATACAGATTTCTTTTTTGCTTATTTGACTTATTTTCTTAAAATTAATCTTTTTTTGGCTTGGTGACTTAGAGGTAGCGTGCCCACCTCATGAGCCCAAGAATGCGGATTTGATCCTGACTGGAGTTGATAGATTTTCTGCATGTGAAAATCATGGGCATGCTTGTCATTGCATTGCATGTAAAGGATCCCTTGATTATCAATTGGCTCTGGTACTCTCGGCAAAATTAAATCACAGCAATATTTAGCATCAGAGCTTGAATTGAATAAATTCAATCATCAAAAGTTTGGTAGTGGGAGCTGCCACTAGATGGTGCCACCAATGAAATGGCTCTCACAATTAAGAACTTGCTGTGTCTGCAAAGGCTTAGCTGCCAAAATGCAGACCAAAAGTTTTTTAAAAAATTTAATCTTAATTTCATATTTTTTAAAATTTTGCTGTGTAATTTTTGAATTATAGGATTTCTAAAAAATGTCTCCTTTCCCCAATGTCTCAAAAATTGGTAGAAAAACTATTTCCTTTTATAATTTTTTAAAGCAATGTGCACTGAATGAAAACACCCCCCCCCCAATTATATATATGTAGGTGGGAAAAAGCAGATTGCAAATATATAGGTTTCGAATTTATGACCAATATTGTCAAATTGTGGGCTTGAGTCATGCTACCACTAAAAAATTATAGTGTAGAGGGTATGATGAATTTTAAATCTGTTGAAGCTATAAGTCCTCACATTGGTGTGATAAAAAAGTTTTGAGGGTAGGGTCCAACACAAATGTCATGCTCGTCATTTGACTGAAATTCAATATTAATAAGGTCCAATAGCCCATGTCAGCTTCAAAGTGTGATGCTGATAAAATACTGAATTATATATATGTTTGTGTGGAATCATTAATAATATACTAAATTGTTATAATTCTGACAATTCTATAATGCTAAAGAATAGACAAAAAATAGCAAGACAATGTCAAATCACCACAATTATATATATTGAAAAAGTTGTACTATTATGAAAAATTGTGATTATTAAATGTAGTTGAGGGAGAAAAAGTGAACTGTAACATACCAAACTTTACATATTTGGATTTCTCATGTCATGAAAATTTCTGGTAATTTCTTCAATAGTTTAGGAAATATTAAAATGTAGGGACAAGTCGACTAGAAATCATGGTGTATACCTAGTTTATAGATTTTAATTATTGATCCACTTATCTGGTGAAGTTAAACAAGACAAGAGAATCACTTGCATTAAATTTTCTAGTATATTACTTCAGAACTGTTTTTTTTTAATATCTTTGGAATTAATATTCAAATTTAAATCAAAGTTAAAACTTAAAACTATTTAGATCATTTTCTACTTTAAAAAAAATGCAATGAGAAAATTCATTCTTAGAACCATATTATTTAAATCAAGTTAATTTGTTAATTAGCATCATAATTTTCAACTCCCCCTCCCTTTGAACGATTAACATTGATATCTGTTATGTGTAGTTGCAATGAAAATTTTGATCATTATAAAGGATATTCCATTTTTTTTATGATTGTAATTACATATATCTTGAACATTTTTTAAAATTATTAATATTATTACTATATTATTAAAATATTCAGATTTTCAAAAAATGTGAAAATCAAAGGATTTAATGGATAAAAAAATGTAAGAATAAAAAAATAAAATATAGTGTAGATAAAGCTGCATATTTAATGTATGGGTTAATTGATGAAGTTATTTTTATAGTTATGCTTTTGTAAATTTAGAAAAACCACAATTAGTCAAGAATAGCTAAAATTATCATAGAATATTCATAGGTGTTGGTGGGAAGTATCTTACCAATATTTTTTCTGATTGATGTGTCTTATTTTTCTAGAATTCTGATAAAAAGACAGTTGGAGATTCATCTCAGAATATACAAAAAGTTTCTGACATGAATTGTGATCAAGCAGAAAACAAGAATTGTAATTCATATGCAGTAGATAATGTACAAATACGTGTGAGCTCAGAAGAAGTAATTATCTATTTTTTTATTAAGGAATTATATAAAATTTTATTTTAACATTCCTAATTGCTTAAGATTGTTGAATATTTAATTATCAATTCATATTATAATGATTACAAATATTTCTTAAACCTTTAAGTATAGGAATACTTATACAAAATAGGGATTTATTTTAAATATCTTGCTGGTAAATTATATTTTTTAAAAATACAGTAATACCTCAACTTACGTGAACCCAGAGTTATATGGTTTCCAAATCTCGTGTGTCTTTTATTTGAGTGCTACCCAACTCGATTTCTCACTCCCCACTTCCTGTTTAGTATCCTGTCCTGTATCACACAGAATTGCCGCTTGGCCATAATAATTTATTTTGTATTTATTTCTTATCCACGGAGTGTATGTTTATTACATGTTATAATTGATATGTCATGTTTGTTATATATTTAACATCTACTCAGATTTGAGACAGCCGTGTCATCCAAATGAAGTAAAACTTATTCTTCTGCACCAAATAAGAAAAGAAAAACTTTATCTTTGGAATGTAAGCTTGACATGAGATGTAAATCTTTGAGCTGATAGACGACTTTGTATATACTTTCAATGGGTCCCCTCCCAGATTGGATTGAATGGTAACAAGATAGCCGATAGTTTGGCCAAGTCTGCCACTGCTGACACTTTGCTGGGTGATACTTGTCTAACTTTTGCTGAACTCTCCTCTATTAAAAGGTTAGAATTTAATGCATTTTGGAGAATCACCTGATCACCCTTGGTATTTTGGAAAAAAACCTCGTCAGTGTCACCAACTTAAGGTGGACTTCTAAATGTACTGAAAAGGTCAGGGTACTTTAACTTAATGAAATCACATTATTTGGATATGAAACTTTTGTTGAGAATGTAAATTACTCATATAAATCCACCTTGAAATGTCAAAAATGGTCTAGAAAATTTTTAAATTACGAAAAATACATATATCTTTGCTTCCAAAATGCTCGGATGCTATGTTTGGCAAGCTTTATTGTAATGACTGCAGATGGTGCCCTGTGTATGCAATATACGTACAAAACTTTTAAAACATTACTTTAGAAGAAAATTGAGCATAAACTGCTTAAATACACATTAAGAATACTTTATTTTATGAAAAAGAATATTTTCCTACATGAATAATGATTTTAATCACTTCAGAAACACTAATTCTGCTTTTTTTATTTGAAAGGGGGAGGGGTAAGAGAATTAAAGTAACCCTAGACTACGTCATGAGATCACGTCATTGTTAGGGAGGGACCCTCTTCGTTGGAATGAAAGAAAGAAGTTCTGACAATTTGTTTCCAAGATGAAACGGTCAAGTGACCTTGAGATAAGGTTGAGAAGGGTGGGGGAAACACATGAACAGGATAGCTGTTTATTTCAGGGAGAGGCGATTGGAATCTATTTTGGGACTGAAAAATGGGGGTTATTGTGGGGTGTATACTTTCTTAGTGAGTGAAACATTTGTAGAACAGACATTTCAACCAGACTGAAAGCTCTTAAAGCTAATTTCTGCAGGGAGTGGTCAATGGATGCTATGCACCGGGGCCCTAAAATAATCAAGAATTAAAAAAATATACTCTTGCATATGAAAACTTTACAATACTCCTATTGATGTCAATATGGCGAGTTGTAAAATTTATCAAAAACATTATTATTATGGATATCTAAAACTCGACAATCTTCAAAATAATTCTTGATGTTGCGAAAGTTTAGTTTTTGTTATTCGATTTGGGAAGCTCCCAAGAATCCCTACCTCAACTGGACTTTTTAGAAGGTATAATTTAGAAGTGGACTTATATTAATAAAGTAGCGAAATTTTTATGAAGAAGCCTGGTTGTTATTTCAATAGTAACTCTAAAAATAATGTGAATGTTTCAAAAATCTTAATTCAGGCTCTGTAAAGAAAAATCCTAACTATATATACATAGAAAAAATATTACATAGAAGTATTTTCAATGAAAAGAGAATGTTTTGAAAATGTAATTTTTCTTCATGTTTTTGCTATAAAATTACATTTAAATAGTTTTAATGTAATGGAATATAATGGAAAATTTTAATCGAATTGTTAAGTAATTACTACTCTGTGCTAATGGATCACATAAGCAGAATAAAAAATTCGTAAAACAGAGAATTATGCACAGATCTCAAAAATAAGTTATTTTTGTATTTGGAAAGGAAGTCCTTTCCAAAAATTAAAGCAGCTATGTACAAATGGACTGCACTCTTAAAATTTCCCATTAGGAAAAAAATTTAATCAATATTAGATATGAAAATTTTTACAGGGTTTATTAAAGTAATTTATGTGCCTGGCGCAGGATTAGCAAAAGAAAGAGAGAGAGAGATTGTGTCGCTCTATAAAGCAACAAGAGGGCTATTGATCACAAACCTCGTAATGTTCAACCTCGGTCGAGTAACGAGAATGACACCTGAGCTGGCATCCCTCTTTCCTAACTACCACATAATTGGGAGGAATGGCCTCATCTACACGGAGGGTCTTTAGTGGCAACAGGATTTGAGCCCATGACACTCCAGACATGAACTCGTGACCATAACCACTAAGCTACTTTGCCCACCAGGAATAGCAAAAATTCTATTGAAAAGGTTAAGGGAGTCTGATAACCAATCAGTTTTTAATATATTTGAAGTTTTCTGAGAGTTGACAATCTCAATATTCGACAGTTTAGAGAGAGTGATTAGTTTAGCAATCATTTTAAAGCATTTTTCCATTCTTAAAAGTTTAATTAGAAACTGGAAGGAGGTACCGCCCCCTCCCTTATCTGCCTAATCGCGGACCAACTCCCATTGTACAAATTATGCAACTCTATCACAGCTCAAATTGTAAAACTGTAATTTCCTTGTATTATGTAGTTCCTACGGTTTTTTCTTCATAATTGGCTGTAAAATTTGTAACACATCGTCACGTTTAACTATTTTTGCACGTTCATGCAAAGCCTCCCTATCTTAAATGTAAATTTGTCCAAACTGTGGTTTACTCCATTCTGTAAAAAAGATGTAGTTTCTTTTGTTAACTTCACCTTAAAAAAAACCTTGAAAAAATTTTTTTACATCATGAAATTTTTTTTGTATATAAAGAGAGATATTTGGGAGAATAATCGGTTCGTTCAGTGAAATAGCTATTAACTCTTACTTTTACTACTAAAATCGTTTCTGTTCAGTTATGTTTCGAGGTTTTTAATTTTTAAAGAGCAATATTTGTGTTTTTACACATAGTTAAAAACCTTAGAAGCTTTTTTAGCTTTCATTAATTTTTTCCTATTGAGAAATTGCCGGGCTCAAAACATTCTTGTGTTACTAAAAGACAATATTTGGAAGAGGTGGAATACTACTGAAAATTATATGACTTAAAATCAGCCTTTTTTCAGCTGATACTACAATGAGACTTTATTGAGTTCAAGTATTCCGCATACACAAATATAACTGAATTTATCTATGATATTACAAAATGTATTATAACACTATAGTAAAATAATTTCAAGTCATGTAATAAAAATCAAACTTTTTAAATTGCACCGACTTAAAACTGAGAAAAAATTAGATGTTATACGTACAAACCTGGGGGTTTCTAATTTCAGTTTGTATCATTATTATTTTTATAAGTGTTTCAAAACTTTTTTGAAAGCATCATGATAAGATTAGGCTGAGTAATCTCTGTCATCGTATATATATAACAAATGCTATCAATTTTATGTAAAACATATTTTAAATATAAAAAAATATATCCTCATATAACATATTTAATTAAAGTAGTGTTTTGATACAGTGTACATAATTTGGATAAAAACATTTTTTTTAAATTAGATCTTTAGAGGCATTATTAATTTTTGTTTTATGCCTTTAGAAACTGTGTTTTTCTCAGACTTTTCAATTTTGAGGATATATTTCTCCCAAGGATTTTTTCTGTTCAAGATAATATTGAAAAATTTTTGTAGAATTTATATATATATATATATGTTCTTTAAAAGTTGGTATGGATTTCGGTCTGAGAGCACTAGTTATTTTTTCTAAAAATCTTAAATTAATAGTTTTAAAAAATTTCATATTTTTTCCATAGCTGTAAAAATAATTATTAAAATTCAACAGGGAATTTTTAGTAGGGAATATTAGTTTGAAATGTTCAAATCCATACTAACTTTTGTTCTCAATAATCTTAAGAAACAGAAATCACTGAAAATAACTAAAAAAAAATTTGTAATTTTTAAAATTAAGACCGGTAAAATTTTTTTTATTTGAAGAATAAATTTAATAATATAATCTAAAAAGAAAACACAAATTACTTTCAATATTACTGTCTTTAAAATGGGCACTGTGTAGCCTTAACATCACTACTCAAACTAGTAACATATTTAAAGCAATCCGTTATTTTTTCAAGAGCGTACCATGCCCAACCATACATATAAAGATCAAGGAGGAAAAAAACAACAGAATTTAAAAATTGCTACAAAACACACACATATATATATATATACTAACCGTTACCCGCCCGCTTCGCTGGGTATTTCATGACATTTTATAAATATATACTGTTTATATATATATATATACCTGTAACTCTCGACTCTTGATATAAAAAAAAGAACAGGACTTCTAATTTGTGTTTTCTAAAAATTTTAAGAATTGAAGTATAGAAGGATGCTTGTACCTTCGTACCCTATAACCAAGTGGATTTCCGCGTAACCAATTTTTGGTGGAACTCTGCTCCATAAAGTAAGCATGCAAGACAAATTTTAAGTCTAAGTCTAATAGAGTAAAAACAAAGTTTTTATTTTCAATTCCTACTGTAATTCCGTTGAGAAACGTTCTCCAATATAACTGTTCTTAGCAGATTTCAATTTAACGAATGGAAAATGCAAACCAAATTCCTCTATTATAGACCTTGTATTTCGAAGAAAGGAAATTTTTTTGTGTCAATACACCCCAGTAACCCCATGCTCCCCCAGGAGTTGATTTCCTAAAATACATTCTTAGTAGATCCCTGTTCAACAAAAGAAACATGCTTAACCAATTTCAAGTATGTGGGTCTAACAATTCAAAAACGGGATTTTTTCCCCATAATTCCCTGTGACCTCTCGCAACCCTCCTTGGGGTTTATTTTCGTTTTAATGGAACTCTGTTCCATGAAAGGAACATGCCCACCAATTTTCAAGCAGGTAGGTATAATAGTTTAAAAAACGGAAATATTTATATCCATTACGCCTCTTAATCCCCCAAAATGAAACTTGTGGTTTAATTTTCGCGAAATCCATTTTGTAGCGGTTCTCTACTCTGCGAAAGGAATCTTTTACCAAATTTCAAGACTGTACGTCTAATAGTTTAAAAACCAATTTTCATATCTGTAGGTTGAATAGTTCCGGAGATATCGTGATTAGTCAGTCAGTCAGTGAGTCGCTTTTCTCCTTTATATATATATAGATAGATATATAACCCAAATTTGCTGGTCTTAATTCAGTAACAGCTTTAGAAATCATAATAGGTATCCTTTTTAGTCCATTGACTTTTTTGGCTTCCATTTTTATTACACTATATATATTCATATATACATGTATATATATATATATTCACATATGCACGTATATATATATATCTATATATATATCGTCTCCTCCACTACTTCTCTCTACAAAAATAAAACTTCGGAAATTATATTTTTCCTCAAGTCCCAACTGAAGATATACTAACTTTTTCTTCAAAAAATTTAAAATCCCTTCCCTCTTCTTAGCCCGATGGACTTTATTTTTGATATCCAAGACAACAATCATAAACATGCTCGTGAATTCACTGAAGAAATTCCTCTGTAAATCATGAGTCTTATTAAGATAATTTCATGAAAAAATTGATAGCAACATCAGATTTCAAAAGCGCACTACTGTTCTCCACACCGCTCCTCTGGGAAATTTAAGCATCGCAATCGTGTCACTAGAAAAGAAGATCAAAGCAGTAAAATTTCAAAATAAAAGAGCCGATCACAAAAATGCACCGATTTTATCTCCGCTTATAATCGGCCACACTAAAAATAACATTATGAGAGTACAGACGCAGACTATATACAATAAATATTCTGAAAACGTTGCACGTAGGAAATAAAAAAAGGAATCTTGGCTTGAAAATTAATTCAATGAATATAATAATTTAATTGAAGGCTGTGAAATTTGTGTCACATTTTCATGAGTATTGAAAACACTGGCGGAGCTGGTCCTGAGTGGACCCTGTATCATCCTTGAGGGCACTCTATAAGGCCACCCCTGCGATTTTTTGCATACACGTTTGGGTGCCCGCCCTCAAAGCTTGGGGCCCCATATCATTGATACGCGGTAACTATGCCCCTGATTGGAAATAGCATTTATTTGTAAAACAAGAAATGGAATGCTGTTAAAAAAGGACTGACAAAAAAGTGCTCTAGTTAATATTTTCTAAGAAAAATGACATTTTCTTTTTAAAGATTCAAATCGAAACTTTATTTCCATTATAAGCATCCTTCTATGACAATTTCAAATACAATTTGTATCTAAGAGATATGAGCAGAAAGAAACTTATTAAAATTTTGCATATTTCTATCAAACAAAGAGAATTAGATCGATAAATAAATAAAGGTAACAAAGATAAATAAAACAAATATATCCCCTAAAACTCGAAAAAAAATACCTTTTCTAAATTTCAAATAAAGATCTACCAAATTCTTCGTCAAAAAATTAAAACCCCCACCCATATTTCGTTTCCCTTCTTAATCTTATGGGTATTGTTTATGATACCTAAGACAATGTAGACGTATTTGTCAAGAGACAATTTGAACGTTTTTTTCCTAAAAATCCGGAGCCTTATAACGATGATTTTATAGATAAGTTGAAATTAATTACATGATTTCTAAACTACAATACCAATTTCCACAAAAAGGGATAAATGTCATCCGAAACTAGGAAACAGTAAAATTCTACAATAGAATTACCTCAAAATTGTTGTACTCAAAGGTCTACCCTGAAATACAATAATTCATGTGACAAAATATCAAGTGCATTACACTCAATTATTTTCCATATGAATGGGAAAAACTCACATAATAATTATACCCAAATTAAGCAAATATATCCTATGTTTTCCGACAAATCTAGACTGATTAGCCTCATCATTTCTGCAGAAAAATGTATTTTTGAGTAGATTCCAGAACTATATATACTTAGAAGTGCAATGCACATTTTGATACCTATCCACTAGCACAGCTTTCAAAAAAAAAAAATGTCTGCACCCAATTTTGTGCGGCAGTGACAGAACCTTATTCAAATGTTGAAACTATTTGTAGAAAACTCTTTCCCATTCTTTCCTCACCCCCCTCCCCGTTTGCTGACACGTTTTTCCTCTCTTCGATCTGGTTCTTCAAAGAGCACATGCGCTCTCATACCGACTACATCTGTCAATCATTTCTAAACCACACCCCGTTGCTATAGTAACGATAGGTTTCCAGAAAACAAAAGTTATCTTTATGACGTCATCCGAGTTGCAAACAACGCCATCTGTTGGATAAAGCAGATTTGTAAAATTTCGAAAACGCTCTTAATATTCCTAGGTGGCAGATGGCTCTGTCACGCTTTTTTAGTTGCCACATCAAGTCTCTGACTTTTCAGCAGGGCCGGAAAGTCTTTCCAGAATGTCTTAGGTGCAAGGCTGATCAGGCCTCTTGCAGTTATATTCTGAATTGTTTGAGTTTTTCATATGATGAGGTTTTAGGAAATCCTATCTTATTTCTGGATTTTTTGGAGATTTTTGGTTTTATGGAGATGGTGTAGCTCAGCTACACCATCTGGGATAAGAAACAACAACAGATTTTTTTACTTTATTCTTGTAATACACTACAGTAAGCTAAACTAATAATAACCTACTTCTTGAAATTAAATGGGTTGAAATTTATCTAAATCGAAGAATTTTCTTAAAAATAGATCTGTAAAACATTTCATACAGAGAAAATTAAAATATTTTATTTGTTAAATGCCTGGCTATTGACCATCAGGTTATTAGACGATCTCTCCATTACTCTTTTACAATACAATCTAAATTCTTGAGTGCAGAGCATGCATCCAAATAAGCAGCACTAATTTTAAAATTTTATAAATTAGTTTACAATTTACAGTTAAAAAAATACTCTGATATTTATTTTGCGCAGTTATTTCTTAGAATTTGAAATGAAAGATTGCATGTGTGTAATTTTCTAATCTTCGTGTCTGACAGATGAGGCGACGAATAAAAGCATTTAAACTTGGAAGAAGAAGACTAAAAGATGAAAGAAATGTTCAAGAATATTGTGGCCATCCTTATACTGACGAACATCATCCTTTGTGGGGTAAATATGATTATTTTTGTGTTTTAGAGTGTTATCTTAATGCAAGGGTTGGCAAATCACAACTTGCAAGCCGCGTATGGCTCTTCAGACTTTTACTTATATGAAAAAAAATTATTTATATGTATTTAAATAACTTAAATCTACTAAAAATCATTGTTACCCTTTTTCTTGTTTTATAATTTTCTATTTACCTGTATTGTGTGATACATTTAAATAACTAATTACTTTTGTATTACATTGTTTTTCATGAACAAAGTTTACTGATATTAGATGAAATTATTATAATTAGTGCTAGATCAACAGAAGTCCAATTTTTATTGCTAAAAAGGCCACCCATAGGAAGAGATTTCTTAAAGTGCCCTTTAAGGAATCTATTTATTTATTTGCAAACATGAGTTTGGGAGCACTTATGATTGTTCAGGAGATACACAAGCTGCAACAAAAGTGAGAAAAATACATTCCATATTTTTTAACATACTTAAAAATTAGTTAAATTAATTTTTAAAAAAAATGACTTTTATGTACAAGAACAATGAAAGTCAATTTTAGTTACTGTTGTAAACGGTAAATTCCTGAATAAAGCACTTATTGATTAATGGTTGGAAATTTTTTTCAGGAAGCCTGAATATTTAATTTTAAACACATTATAATATTTTGACATTGATTGTTCTTCCATTGAACCACAGAAATAAAATTATTGTCAATAGGGCTTGGTTTTTAAAGGAATGGAAAATGTTAGTTTGTGTAAAATTTTATTTAAATATAAAAATAATTAGAGTACAACAGTCCTGATTGCACCCATAAACAGACTCCCCTTCCCCTTCTGAGTGTTTGCTCATATATGCACACATACAGCTCTTTAATAACTCAGTTTTTTTCCTTCCTTTTACTATTTGGCTCTTTCCTCTCGAAAATTTGCAGATACCTATCTTAATGGTAAGTTTGGTTAAACTTTTTACATTTTTTAAGAGGTTTTGAAATTGATATTTCTGTTATAAGTATTGAAATTTTAAACATTGCATAGAATTCAATTGTTGCATCTCTTACTTGCATTGACCGCTTCACATGTTGGTGAGGTGATTTGGGGGCTTATTGGCGCAAGAGCCGATTTCGGCTATACTGCGCCAAACATTTGTTTTAATATCTGTGGTCTAGACGGGAAGAGAGAAAGAAAGAATGAATTGAATGACAAGAAAGAGGGTCGAAAATAGAGAAGGATCACTAGGGTACCCCGGGTTCGTGAAGCCCGTGTTTACCAAAGATAGTAAACCCCTTGGAAAAAGGAAAAGATCGCTAGGGCACCTCGGGATTGTGACACCCGTACTCACCTATAGAAGGTGAGCCCCCTGAGGGGCTTCACATGTTGGATAGAGGTTATTCCTTTATCAAATATCACAGCAGAAACGGTTGCTCGAGAATTTTATAATCACTGGATTTCTCGTTTTGGAATGCCATACTGTGTGATAACAGATCAAGGTGCTCAGTTTAAATCTGAGCTCTTTAAAAACATAGGTGTTGTATGTAAATTTAAAGTTAACACAACAACAGCCTATCATCCACGGTGTAATGGAAAAGTTGAAAGAATCCATCACACTTTAAAAGCAGCCATCAGAGTACATAACTCAGTTAAATGGACACAGACCTTACCAACGGTATTGTTAGGATTACGATCGGCTCTATGTGGTGACACAAACTACACCATTGCACAAATGGTTTAAAGACAAAGTATCCGATTACTAGGAGAATTTTTCGAGAAACCGAAAAACATCTTGGATACAAATACGTTTGCGGAAGAATTGCAGAAACAAATGGATCAGTTACAACCACTGAAAACTCGCCGACAACCTTCTTTAACCTTTCTTCACTTTGTCCATAAAGACTTGCATAACAGTACACATGTGTTCATATGTGTTGACAGAGTGAAAAAACCATTTGAACCTCCTTATGATGGACCATTCCCAGTGGCAAAAAGATATGACAAATATTTTACTGTGACAATTAAAGGCAAGGACATCAATATATCTGTAGACAGATTAAAACCTGCATATTTTTTAACTGATGGTGATAACCCTGATCGTCTCAAACAATCAGATCGTGCACCAACTCCACACGACAGAAAACTGATTGTGCAAACAAAAATTGAAAAACAGCCACCAAATTTGGTGGAAAAGATGTCCAAAAAACAACTACATGCTCTGGTAGACACGTAACGTTTCCAGCGCGTTACAGAAATTAGTTGCATATTATTTTATATGATTCTCATTGTTGTATTTTTACTCTTATTTGTATATATTGCATGTCAATTTAAAATTTTACTACTTTTATTGCATATTGTATTGTAACTATGTTACTGGGGAAGGAGAAATGTTGCATCTCTATTTATATATTATCTTTGTTTTTGTAAATTTAGTTTTTCTGATCTGGCAAAAAAAGAGTTGTCGATATTGCGGCTGATGTAAGAACATGAATAAAAAGCTTACGGTCGAAAATATTTCTCTTTGGTTATTTTTAATCATTTTAAAAGGATGGATCAATTTTAAATAATATTTTTATTTATCCCATATATTATTTGTGACCAGCTCATCTACACAATATACTTTTTTAATATTAAGTTCTTAGACTAGATGGATTATTTATCTGAGACTGAAAAAGTCTCATGTAGTGCTTGAGAAATATTTTAATTGTACAGTTTTAAAATAAGTTCAGTATGATGCAATGAGGTTTTAAAAAACAACAGTTACAGTCGGCTATCACTGATTTAAATCTTTGATAATATGAACCTCTTAATAATTAGAAGCATATGCTCAACCTGTAGAAAAACTCTTGATATTTTGAACTAAGGCAATACATTTTGGTACATTTAATAGTTCAAAGTAGATACTGTGGCTGACCAAACTGCAGTATGCGAGAATTGGATTCTATCTTATAGAACTCTTAACAATTCGAACACTTACTATCCTGTAGCATGCTATAGGGAACATGTTGGAGCTTGTATATTTTGTACTGTATTGTCTCTGCCTGTCTTCCCAGCACAAAATGCCTTATTACATGATAGAAATGTCATGTCTTTTTTTAAAAAAGTGTAAATACTTTGACAGTTTCTGAAAAGCAATAAGTGACGGAAGCAGTAAAAAAAGATGAAAGGAAGATTGATTTCCCATTGAGCTTGCTCTCCACTATACTAAAGAGTAAGAAGAAAATCATTAGTGCATCTTAGAATGGAGTGACAAAACGCATTTGTAAAGGGGAGTTTCTATGTCTTGAAAAGTGTTTAATTTAAATAGGCAAGACATTGTCGAGGACAGAGCATCTGATTGGTGGCCTTTTATTAAAGTAAAAGGCTAAAGCATTCATCGAAAAAATTAGGAATCAAGTTTTAGGCTAGCATGGAATGGCTTATAAATTTTAAGAAAAGGAGTGGAATACTCTTTAAAAAACTGCATGGAAACCTTGTATGTTGACAATAGTGTTTGTTCCAAGTAGTAAAACTCGCTTTTAGATTTAATAAAAGTGTATGATCCACATAAAATTTTCAACATGGATGAAAGCAGATTCTTTTTCAAGTGTGTGCCAGGAAAAACATTTACATTCAAAGAAGAAAAATGCCAAGGTGGTGAAGTTAAATGTTTTACTGGCTCTAAACATGAATGGCTAAGGAAAAGATTTCTCCTTCCATCATAGGGAAAGTTATAAAACCTCTGTTTCAAGGGTACAAGCTCATTTTCTATCACATATCACTCAAACAAGTATGGAGGTCCACTGAATTCTTTAATGAATGGTTTGTTTCATTGAGTAGTCAGAAACAGCATGTTCTCTTGTTTTTGGATAACTGCACGCTGTGCACATTACCTTTATCAAACATGAAAGTTCAATATTTCCCTCTAAACTTCAGCCACTTAATCAAGAGATCATACACAATTTTAAAACTTTTTATAGCCATGAAGTGTGGTTAAAAAGCATTTTGGATAACCTCGAAAATCAACAGAGTGCTATAATTTCTATTTTAATAACTTTGATTATGACTGACAAGATTTGAAGAGCTGATGCTCTTTTGACAATTTATAACTTTTTTAAAAAAACGGCTTCTTGATACCAAATCTGGTTGAAGTGTATGAAACACTCATAGAATGTAATGTTAAACCATCCCTTTGGGAAGTTCTCTTAGAACAAGATTTGATGTTTTCCAACTGTGTACAGGTTGACATGGACATTGCTGTATTGGGAACTTTATCTATCCAATGCAGAAATCATGGCTTTGGATCACAATAATGAAGAGAGCTATGAAGATGAATTGGAGTAGTTGATACTGATGATGCTGACAGAAGCAAAAATGTTACTGAACAAACTACGCAATTTCTCCCTTCATAATCAAGCTGGTGAAAACGTTTTTAAAGGTTTATTTTGCAAAATCTATTAGCAAAGTTAAGTTCAATGTCATAAAACAAAAAAAGATTTTTCATCACAAAAAGGACTAATTATGTACAGTGTGTATGTATAATTATTGTTTTCTATTACATAATTGTACTCCTTTAATGCAGTACTTAAACTGTACTATATTTATGCTGTGCAATACTACTTATTTAAGTACTTTTTAAATAATTTTATATTATATACAATTATTTTTGCTTTATTACATAGCTTCAAATTAAATTTGTTAGAAAAATTTTTTGTTAATGTATTCTAGTTTTTCTTGCCTCCCTTGATAATTCAAAACTTTTCATTGGTTCCCCCAACTTTGAATTATTTAGAGTTGACTGTATTTTGTAAAGTGTTGTTCTGTGTTGATTGTTGAGCATTATAATTTCAAATACAATGATTTTATTCCAATTATTAGCAATACTTAATTTTCAACTTTCTTTTGTAGCCATATAAATATTTGCTGACTGTCAGAGGTCTATATTTAGAAAGCTTTCTTATAACTATTATAAAAGCTAATAAAAAAAAAGGCTTCATGAAAATTATATCAAATGACTGTAATTTTTATCATTATCCATGAAGTTCAATACATTTTGAAATAAGATGAGTAGTGTTATAACTGCTAAGTTTTTTTAAATAAATATTCTTGGTATATAAGAAGGTATTCTTTTTAACATACAATAATTCATAATGTTGAAAATATCTTGAATTTACCAGATTTAATTTTCTATCTCTGAAAAAGCTAGCATTTATAAAATGAACACATTTTTAAGTTTTTCATTTGATTCACTTTGCTAAGTTTTAAACAATTTTATTTTTATTTGTTCAAATAAATTGTCTTTTCTGTATGATGTATTTAAATACATTATTGTTTTGCAGCTGTTATTTCATATTTCTGTTTCTTGCTGATTATAATTTTCTTCTTTTAAATGGAAATTGCATGTTTTGCATTTAACCCAGAGATCATGAACTGGGTGTCTGCAATTCAAATGAGACTGTGTTCTTTCTCAGTTTCCTGACAATAAATGGAAATTTATCAATTTCTTCCATTGTAGACATTGATATTTAATAACTGTTCGAATTGTGAAAATCTTATGTTTATTTCCATATTTATCTTAGAAATAAATATTCCATATTTGAAAAAAAGCATTGCTGAAAATAGTTGGTTAATAGAAAAGATTTATTAGATATATTATATCTAACAAAGAGATATATTGTATTTATTCGAATCTAAGCTGCACCCCAAATTCTCGACATGTTTTTATGAAAAAATAAAATTAGTGTAAAATGGTTAATCGATATCCAATATTTACAAAATTAAAAAAAAACTTTTACCTGTATTAAAATTTTTTAAATACATACATGAACCCGTAATTGTTCTAGTTGTCAGTATCATGTTCTATTTCCCTCATCCTTCGATTCTAAGCTGCACCCAATTTTCAATAGCATTAACATAGGGAAAACAAGTGTGGCTGAGATTCGAAAAAATATGGTATATCTCTGTTTATTTAAATAGATGGTTAAGCTGACTTTTAAAATAAATATTATTTATATATATGTAAGAATAATTAATTTATATCTAAAACAAAATTTCTATTTTTACCATCCAATGGTTATTTTCGATTACATATTTGAGTGTAATATTAAACAGTTAATCATTTCTCAGAATGATGCTCCAACATAAAATTCCAATCCTAGCTCATTAATTTTTATCTTCACTGATACGTTCTCTCTCATGCTTTACTCTTCAATCAAAAAATAAACTAAAAAGTGATGATTTAGAAGTTCTAGAAGTATAAATATACAATTGTAACCACCCATTGTTTAGACTCCTCTTGTATTAACAGCAGAAAGACTTTCACGCCTTCTAGTGGGTAGAACAATCTTCAGTGATGGCCAAGCTTTGGAACTGTAAGGATGTACGAGCATGCGCTCCGATCCCTTTCAATTCTATTCTAAATATTAGTTCTCTAGTTATGTATATAAATGTTTATTTTGTCTTATAAACGCGTTTTAATTAACTAGTAGACTTACTTAAGAACATCTTCCCAGTGTGACCCTTTATTATATTGGGTCACCCCCTTATACAATTGAATTAATGGGGCACTTAGTGTTGGTTTGTCTCACTGCTAAGATGTGTCAATTGCTGGCTAAATAAAACTTTTTCTGAAAAGTTCTTGATGTTTACTTCAAAATATCATATATATATATGTGTGTATAGTACAATTTTTTTGTTGCTAATACAAATTTATTTTTTAAAAAGCATATTATGTAAAGGCTTGCTTTTTTTTGTTCTTTGGTTATATGTGCTGAATTGAGTTTTGAAATTTTCACTCTCGCAAAACTCTGATTGTTTTTTTATTTATCCTACTTTCTTTTAACTTAAAAAATGATATAATAATTTTTAGGAATTAATGAAAGATGAAGCAGCTTAGAAGCTAATTAATTGAAAAGAAAGTTTAATTACTTAATATGCGAGTTGAATGTGCTGGTTTATATGATCAATTGATTAAGAAATTTTCAACTAATATTTTTCCTCATTTTGTTTTAGGTGATATAAATACTTGTGCCCGTGTTGATGCAGTTTTCATACCTAAATATGATGGCAAAAGTCGTGTTAAAGGTAGGACTTGCGTAAAAGAGAAATTTTGTAGTCACAGTTTGTTCTAAATAATTAGGTCTTACGAACTTTATTCTTTATCTTAAAAAAGTACTGTTTCATTGTGAAGCTATTAAAAAAAGTTTTTGATGTATTTGTTTTTAGTATCAAGTTTTGTTTTATTATGTACATTTTATGGAAAAATTTTAATTAAATTCTCTTTATGAAAATTAGTACAAGTATATATATATATATATATAAAACACTTTGTTAATTTAATTATTTAAAATTTTGCTTTATATATAGGGCATATCTGAAATGATTATCTGAATGCAGGCAAGGAACAAATTACTTTAAGCAACTACATAAATTTTACTTGGTTGTCTTGTTTTCTGCAAGGAGTATGATGATAGGAAACAAAAATCAGTATGAATGGGATTTAAAATTTATAAAAAGTAGGAATAAGTATCATATTTTTTTAATGGCTTTATCATCAATATTCATTCAAAAATGTAATGAACAACTAATACAAAGTGGACTGTTGTGAAGTGAATCTTTTCATTTGAGTGAATATTGTGACATGTAACTCTATCATGTCTGAGTTTAAGAAATGGAGCCCAATGTATATAACTAAATTTGGCAATTTATGTCAGTTTTTAATTATAGTGGAACCCAATATTAACAAACTTTTAAAAATGTACCAGTCTGATTCTTCTCATTAATAATTTAAAATCTGTTTGCTTTGTAAGTTGAAAATAAACAACTTGCTAGTATATTTGAAGATGGTTCAACAATTACATATTAATGTTATTTAAAAGTATATCATAATATAATCATTTACTGCGTATTCCTGATTTTCATAATGAGACCATCTTGCATCATCGCATAAATTTGAATGAAGCTTGCTGCTTAGGTATTTAAACTTAATAGCATATTCTTTACATGAGCTATGTGTAGTTAAAATCATATAGTACAATAATTTTTTCAAGGTGAAGCATGTACAGAGCACTAATAATTTAATGGCATGTAGTGTGTCAGAAGATGCTATATATATATACAACTTAAGGATGGGAAAACTTTTGGGGGATGAAATATTAAAGTATTTTTGTTTCACAAAGTAGGCAGTAGTCACAAAAAATATAAGACCCTATGAATGAGAGAAAAGTAGATATAAGAATTTAAAATTAATCCATAAATGCAATTTTGTAGACCTGGAAAGTGGCATCCTCACTCAATATGTTTGATAATTTTTGACTTCATTCGATGGAAGAAACAAAACAAAATACGGAAATTTTGCAGCCTAATAGCTTGGCTTATTTATCAGCAAAAGAAAGACAATGTATATTTTTTAACAGTGGCCTTCAAAAGTTCTATGAAGTCTTGAAGGTTATAGTTAAATGGTATATTTTATGTGTAAAAATATAAATATTGGTCTTATAACTTTTTTTCACTAATAAGTTATCTTGTTTCTGATAAAAATACTTTTATTATTTATGAGCATAATTATACTAGTAATCCATAAAGATTTATCAAACTTTTTTTCCCTGTCAATTCTTAAAATTGTTAGTGAGGTGACAACCTTTTCTAAAAGTATAGATAATTAGACATCCAACCCATTTATTTAACTTGCTTTGTTTTTCAAAAGTACAATTTTAATACTTTTGTCAAATGCAGGCATTAAAAGTAAGGTGTTAATTTAAAGTTATTAAGTCTTGTAACTTGATGATAGTATATTTATGTTTATGATTTGATTAGTAAATTTAAATTTGCATAACATAACTGAATTATTTGTAATAATTGTACTTTATTTAAAAACTTCATTAATTTCAGTTTCAAGAGTAAGAAATGTTTGGGGTCCACAAACTCAAGCTGTGGTGCAAGAAGCTGATAATGAAAGTGATAGATTAGAACGTGTGTCTACTGAATTTATAGCTATAGAAGAAAGATTGTCGAATATGGAATTACATTTAAAATTAAAAAAAGGTAATTTTATTGATTGATGCATGTCCAAATTTTATGTTGTTTACATTGTTATATTACATTTTTTTTAGTTTTTGTAAACACTCCTTATATAATGGGTAGTTTTCTTAACTCCTTTTGTAAACACACCAATGGGTGAATTACTACTTATGCAAGCATGCCTTTATATTTTGTAAGGATAATATAGCTATACATACTTAAAAGTTCCTGATCAAAAATTTTCCCACACATAGTAGTAATGCTTGGATGGTGTCATTTTGCTCAGTGTTAGAAGGCAGCTTGATGTACATACTTCTCCACATTCAAGTGTGCCAATTGCTGCTTGCTAATCACCTCACTTTAGGGCCAGTAGGTGAATGAGTTGAGCAAAGATCCTGCATAAATTTCATGAAAAACATTGTGATTATCGAAGTAAAATAATTTGTGAGATTCAGCAGGTGTTTGTAGTCATATCACGGAGGTAACATAAGTGAAGGAGTGGTTCAAACATTTAAAAAATGTTTGCACCTTAATAGAAAGTGGTCAGCTGTCTGAAAGGTTATGAATTGCTTGTAATATAGCTGTTGTTGAGAGTGAAAAATATGACAGAAGGATATTGTTTGACTTTACTAGAGATTTGCGAAGAGGTTGTGATTAGGAAAGATTCTACTCATACAATTCTGCATGATTTGAACATGCACGGTAGGGCTGCGAAATGTGCACTAATGTTTTTATCAGCAACACATAGTACAGGATTGACTCCCTTTTCCTGGCAAAATGTAGAATTTCAATCATTCCCCAACTCCTTCTTAAAAATGGGTCTTTGTGAGTTTTAGTTGTTTTCGAAATTGACGATGTCATCGAAAGGATTCAATTTTGAGAATGAGAAGAGATAATATGAAACAGGACTGTAGAGATGAATATCATTTAAAAAAAAAAAGCCTTACAGATATGTTTTGGACAGTAGAAATATCAGCAGTCTAAGTGTATGGAGGCTCAATAGACCTATTTTGAGAGATTTTAATCCTAGTCTTGTCGCATATGTTTTTTTCTGTCAAAGGTCAGTTGTCTTTTTAGGCAGTCCTAGTATATATTGATATCTCATCCTTGTAACACAAATTATTTTTTAGAATGTTTGTAGGGGATGATAGTTATTAAGGATTAGTTTGTATTTTTGTGTCTGTAATTATTTCTCTTCTGTAATATTAATTGAATCCTGGAAGTATGGATTTTAATTTGTGGCTTTGTGAGTGGATATTTATTTACCTGAACTTGAATGATCTTTTCAGTGCCTTAAAGAAATCTCTTTCAAACTGGCAATGTGAATGTGTGTTTTAAAATTTCTATTTAAGATGTTTGGATATTCTGTAATTCTTTTGCATTTTGTTATGAAGTCATTGATAACTACTCATGTTCAAATTATCTTATGTATCCTAATACCCCGAACTTATGCAGTGGGTGGGACCGAGTGATAACCATGTAAGTCGAATTTGCGTAAGTCGAGGTATGATTTCATATATAAATACATATAAATTTTTTTAGTTGAGGCTGGAAATGAAAGTAAGTAATAATTTAGAAAAAAATTAATGAATTGTTAGATAACACATACAAAATTGCAAACCAAAGTTATTTTGTTGTAGAAGGTTTCATAAAATGTGTAACAAGAGGTAGTCTGTCAACTCAAAAGATTTTTTTTCTTCCACAAAACTTCCTCATAGTATGTTAATAATTTTTCTTATTCCTTGTTTTGTTGGACAAAATACTCTCATCATGGGAGTTTATAATTCATAAAACTTGCAATTCTTTTTTGGATTAAACTGAGGCCTTCTGTCAAATTTCCAACTGTCATTCAAACTTCTGATTGAACTGGGTTTGCAGACTCAAATTCTTCAACATCTTGCTCTAAAGGCCTTATCATACATGCCTGTATTTGGAGCAGTTTTTCTTTCTACCACTGTTTCAAGCAATTTTTACTCAGTTGCCATAGCAACAGTTTCAAACAATTTCTTACTAGTGAGCCGAAAGAATTCTTCGAGATTAAAATTGCTCCAAATTTCAGCCAATAGGGTTCTTCAAATCCTGTGCAAAAACAAGATGGCAGCCTTGTCTTCATCAAGCGCAGTATTGGAAATATACGTATTAAAATGGAACGAAATGATAGAGAACACTTTGATTGACAAAGTTGAAAAATTTCCATACCTATGGAATCCTAAAACCCCCATTTCGCAAAAAGATTTTTAAAAAAAATTAGCAAGCGCATAGCGGCAGGTAATTTTTTAATGTGGAGATAGAGTACGGCTGAATTCAGAGCATGTTGTTTTGTTTATGGCAGCCCTTGGGCAAAATGGTTGCTCGAAAAATGCGTGCGGGGTAAGGCCTTTACTCATGCATTTTTATGAGTTCATCAATTCTCAGCTCCTGATTGTCAGCTCAGCAATTCTTAAAAGTCACCACTATCCACCTTTGAATTTATTTGCCTAGCAAGATGGACAACCTCTTCAATCAAACTCTTAATTTCATTAGGCTCTGGCAATGATTCCGCCTGAGGTTTAATGATGAAAAGGGGGGGGGGGGAGACAAATCCACGAGATTTGAAAATTGCATAACCCCCAATTTGCCTAAGTCAAAGTATTACTGTACTTAATTTGCATATTAGCGAAACATATTCCAACATTATACTTTTTGGATCTCTTTTGCTACAGACTTTAATTTTTTGATACTTGCAATGTCATTATCCATCAGGTCAGCAGCATGTGTTTCTTTTTTTATTATTACATGGCAGTTGGGTGTTTTTCTGGTATAATCTGGTTAGGTGTATTTCTGGCAGTTTGGGTGGTATAATCAAATGGTCATCTAGACCATAATAATTTTTCTTTGTGATATTTTAGGAGTTATATGCAAAGCTTGCATCTCCTCCTTTCCGTTTTTTTTTTTTTGTTCTCAAAATAGTCTATAAATAAATCTACATTTAATTTTTAATTAGAATTCTCTGAGCATTTCTGGGAGTGAAATTGACATATTATGTAATTTGTTTTTCTAAATACACATGGATTAATCTCTTCACAAGATATTAAATTAAATATTCAAAAAATGATGCTAATAATTTGCAATTGAATTTAATGGATGAAGATCAAATCTTTCTGATAACAATGAAATTTTGTTGATAGTAATCATACAAAGCTTATAAAATTCCTTTCATATGCCACTTTTGCATTTACCATTTTAAATGTAATCTATATTTTCAGTCCATACAATTCCTTTACAATGGTTACAATTTTTCTTTTTTTATACAATGGTTAAATTTCATTTCCTAATTTACTTCTTATTTTTTAAAGTTTAATTTTTAAATTTAATTTTGGTTGGTTTTGTAGCATTCTTGTTAATGAAACTTTTTTGATTGCAGTAGGAAAATGTATATTTTAAATATTCAGTTGTAAAGAGAAATGTACTTTTAATTTTAAAAAATGAACTCCTTCCTAATTTTAGGGAGTTTTTCCTTTTATAGAAGAAAGATGGATATATCTCTCTCTTTTTTTAAAATTTTGATAAACTTTATTGATACTAAATTTTGTTTTTAATTTTATTTGTATTTTTACTTTAATGTTTTTAAATTGATGCTTTATATAAATATATTATGATGCTTTTATACATTTCAGATAGTACAGTTAAGAAAAATGTTTTCCAGAGATTAAAAGAAGTGGAAGATAGGATCTTGTATTTAGAAGGAACATCTCCCGAGTTTTTCATTTCACCTGTAAGTTGAGTTAGTTTTTTCAGTTTTAAAAACTGTATAATGTATAAAGCTGGCTGTTTAGGAAACAGATAATGCTGTTTCAACATTAGTGTTATGCAGGTGTATCCTTAACAGATATAATGAGTGATGTCTAAGACATGAGGGGTAGGGAAAGTAAAATTTGTGAGGTCTGGAATATATGATTTTCCTCAGATCCAGCCTAGAGGCGTCTGGGCTTCTACTTCAGTTAGCAAGTGAACCTATGAGAGGGAGTAAACAAAGTGAAAAAAGAGAGGGGTTCGCCTTTGCTAAAAATAGCATCAGCAGTCAGGAGTTGGAGGGGGAAGGGAATTCGTTTCAGTAAAAACGAAGAACTGCAGCTTTTCTACTTTCTTTCTTCACATGGTTGGGTTTTCGATTCGTTTGCTCGGTGGAGGGGGGTGGTGGAATTCTTAGAAGTCATGATGAATATTAGATGCTCGATGAGGCAATCGATACATAGAGTAAGTCAGGTTCATGAAATTGATTTGGGAGTTGATCGTCAGGTTGTTGTGATATTGTATTGAAGAATGGAAATTAGAAGACAGGTTAGCTATTAGGGTGGGGATGGG